>VZUA01060965.1:94663-119723 GCA_013401035.1 Horornis vulcanius | reverse complement strand
ATTAGTTAAAAAAAACAACCTGTCATTTTGCAAGTGTAATTAATTTATTCTTAGGTCCTTGCTGGAGTTAAGAATAAAATAGAATTAAAAGGATGTAGTAATATCTGTGGGAGGACAAATGGAATTATGATAATGCAAACAAATAAGAGTTGATAGATTTTATCAGAGGGCTTTTGATACTGAAGTGAAAATTGTTTTACATAACTATGTTTAATTTATGTAACTGTGTATAATTTATGTCACTGTGTATTCTGAGCAGTTATGAGGACTTTTCTCAAACACATTATAAATGCTCTATTAATTGATGTAAGTGTGAAGCTACAGTTGAAAGATGTTGATATAATTAAAAATGACTCCTGGAGACTGAGTAATTGTGTGGTACAGATGCAAAGGAGGAGAGGGATGGTTGAGAATACAGCATTTTTAATATTGTCTATACACACATATATGTATTTATATAGGTATAGAGTAAATGTCAGAGATACCTATTAAAAACATGCAAATCATTATATTCTACAGACTGTGCCAAAATACTTCAATAAAAATCATTGTTCAATTTCATTCAAGTACTAGAGGGAAATTCTCTCTCTCTGAAGAGTTTTCCATTTCTTCTTGAAGCACTTTGGAGCTCAGCAATTACTGCTCTAATAGAGCTTAATTAAATAAGAGCATATTCTTTATTCTGTGTTACTGTTTTTATTAGAAAAGGTAAAGGTATTAGAAAAGTGTTGAGGAGAACCAAATAATGTCATGCACTTTAATTCTTCAGAACAGAGAGCTATTACAAGCATGTCTGTATAATCTCTGTGAGAATTCTTAACTGTTGGGTTTTTTCCTCTGGATCCAGGTGTTTGTGACCAGAGTTTTGGAATACATGTAGCAGAGTTGGCAGCTTTCCCAAAACATGTGATAGAAAGTGCAAGAGAGAAGGCATTGGAGCTGGAGGAGTTTCAAAACATTGCCAAGTCCAAGGAATCTGAAGGAGAACCACCAGCCAAGAAATTACACAGAGAAAGAGAGGTTTGCTATCAAAAATAGTTTTTTAAATTTGAATACCTGAAGCAAAATCATTTAAGGATTCAGATTCCCCCGAAGTCTGAGGATAATTACCTGAGATAAAAATAATGTATTTTTCTGTAACAAAATGGCTTGGCTATGATGTTCATTAGAAGTTGAAGAGATGTTCAGGGTAGTGGGTTTGATTTAGATTAATTTCAAGTTAACGTAGTTATCTAAAACTGTAGATTAAAGATACAGCTTTTGTTGCCATTGTGTAGAATATTCTTGGTTCTGCAGTTGGGTCACCCCTGGATTTGCTCCCCCCTATTTGAGTGTTCTTTGGTGCTGAGCTCTTGGAGCCCAGTGTGTTCAGATCTGTTCACACCAGAGAAAAGCTGGATACCCAGCCTTGTCCTTTGTGCCCTTCCTGTCCCATCAGAACTGCCACATCTCAGAAGCTGATCATATCAAAGAACATGGCAATCAACACCTGGAATGTCTGATCACAGGTGTCACAAAGGGAAGTGTCTTTTAAGGAGCTTCCTTAATGGGTCATGGAAAGAAAAAGAAAAGCTGCAGGAAGCTTTTACAGAATATCCTGTGTTGTTTTACTGCTGGATTAAGAGTCCTGACGGTGGCATCTGTGGCAGCCTCCTGAGAAATCCACGTGCTGCTGCTTTGTGGTTGCCTTGGTTTTTGTCAGTGCCTGGGTTCTCCTTGCTGTGTGCACACAAACCTGCTTCCAGAGCTTAGTTCTGTGTCCCAGCAGTCAGCCTGAGACACCACAGCCTTGTGCCACATCTATCTCCTTCTGGCAACCTCGGTACTACTCCAGTGTATGGAAGCCTTGAAGTGTTAGTCCACATCCGAAACACTTCCTACATTAAAAAGCCTTTGCTCTACTAAGAGGCTGTTACCTGTTACTTTATTTCCAGTTTCAGAGGTCAACTGCATTTGTTGTTACTGGCTTAGTAAGTGGATCTGTTCTGCTTTTTACTGCCAGAAGGCTTTTCCCTCCAGCTACCTCAGCTGCTGCTCCAATGTTACCTTGCCTGTGTCGGCTATCATTTAGATTAGTTGGACCTGGCTGCATGGTCCTAAGTTGGTGTAAATTAAATTGACATAGCAAACACTTGTGACAAGTACAGCATTGTGTTTTATTCTTGGGTGTTTCAGTAATACATAATATTCTATAAACCCTCTAGGCAATAGAATGACAGAGCTTTAGATGTCTCACCCAGAGAGTTTGTCTGCCTTGATTGTTATCTTGTATAGAGGGAAAAGGGTGTTATTACTTTGTGGAAACTTCTGCACTGGAAACTACTGCGTCAGTCTTAAATGATAAGAGAAAACTAAGTGAACTTTTCAGTAGAATTGTACACTGCAGAGGACTAGACAAACTTCTGCATTCAGGACCAATTGCTTCCAATACAGGGATTCTGAGCACTGTTCATTGCAATGTTTGTTCTTGCTATTCAAGTCAGATTGTTTAGAAGTTCCACTTTGCCTGTTTGTGTAAAAGCATATGCATAAAGCTTAATTATCATCTGTTCTCCTTGGTTACGGCCACTCTGCAGTTGCTTGGTTACAATTTATCCTTTCCTTTTGCATATTGAAACATTGCTTTTGATTGACAGTGCCTTCTAAAAGTAACTAGTTTGGGTAATGGGACCATTCTGGTGCTATTATTGCTGGCAGTCCTCACCTCTGTGGCTGCACACTGGAATTAGGTGTGGAACATTTACAGGCAATCACAATGTTAAGTACTGTATTTATGCCGATCAACTGGTGCTTTTTGCTCATGTATTGAAAAAGAACTTCTGGTACCAGCATAAGTGATCTGTTCTGGTGTTCAGAGCTTGATAGCAAGGACAAAAATAACCTTGATTTTTGCCTGCACTGAGTTTCTGCTGATGAACAAAACTTTGTATCTATAGGGGATTTGGAAAGTTCCTGCTTGCAATCTGAACATCTTTTCTGTTTTCTTTTCCTTCTCTCCATTTCAGGAAGGTGAAAAAATAATTCAGGAATTTCTTTGTCAAGTGAAAGCATTGCCCCTGACAGATATGTCAGAAGAAGACATCAAAGTCAAGTTGAAACAGCTGAGAAATGATGTGCTGGCAAAGAAGAACAGTTTTGTGAATGAAATAATTTCTCGAATGAAAGTTTCATCATGAAACGTGCGAGAACAGGATACAGCTCTTGAAGCATATTTCATATTGGAGGGACTATAATTTTCTTGTCTTGTAGCTTTTATACTTTATGATACTTGTACTGATTTCTGTAGGCATTTTTTCTTGGATTGTAATTATTTTGTGAAAAATTCTGAGCACATTACGTGCCAGATTCCTGCTTTAGTTGGGATCAGTTTTCCTTCTAGAAGTTTGCAATAAAATGGTTTTTCATATTGAGAGTTATTGACTGCACAAACAAAACGTGTAATACTTTACCAGATATGTGCTAGAAAGTCTTAACAGCTGAGGTGTCAAACAATTGCTGGAGCCTTGAAAAGCAGTGGTGCGTACACAAAATCTTTGTCCTGGACCATGATTCTTTTTTGTGTGATGCAATTATATTAATTAATTCACTGAAGATCTAGTAATGCTGTGTTAGTGCTCCATTAGAAAAAAAACCACCTGAGTATGTCCAGGTAGCCAGGAAGGCCAGTGGCATCCTGGCCTGTATCAGCCAGTGTGGCCAGCAGGACTGGGCAGTGGTTGTCCCCCTGTCCTTGGCACTGGTGAGGCCACACCTCAAGTGCTGTGTCCAGTTCTGGACCTCTCACTACAGGAAACACACTGAGGGGCTGGAGAGACTCCAGAGAAGGACAGTGGAGCTGGGGAAGAGTCTAGAGCACAAATCTGATGAGGAGCAGCTGAGGGAGCTGGAGGTGTTCAGCCTGGAGAAGAAGGTGGTCAGGGGAGACCTTATCTCTACAATTCCCTGGAAGGAGGGTGTATCCAGGTGGGGATGGGTCTCTTCTCCCAAGTAACAAGTGTTAGGACAAGAAGAAACATCCTCAAATTGCACGAAAGGAGTTTTAGATTGGGTATTAGGAAAAATTTCCACATGAAAAGGGTTGTCAAAGCATGGAACAGGCCCCCCAGAGACGTGTCAGAATCAGCACCCTGGAGGTATTGACAGTACATGTAGGTGTGGCACTTGGGGACATGGTTCAGTGGTGGCCTTGGCAGTGCTGGGTTAACAGTTGGGCTCCATAATCTTTGGTCCTTTCCAACCAGATGTTTCTGTGGTTTGTCAGATTTTTTTTGNATGTGAACGGTAATGCTGGAGTCAAATATGCTATAGGCCTGCTCTTCCTGCCTGAGTTGTGGTTTTGTAGTGTGAGCAGAGGCTGGGGTGAAGTTACACTTTAACTGGTATGTCTGAGCTGGTCATGATTAGTGAAGGCTCTCTACAAAGTAAAAATACATTGATTTTAATCTGATGTGCTTCTCAGTGAGACAGTTTAAAGGCATGCTGGTACAAGTTTATTTTCTCCTTGAAATTTAGCATTTTAAATTGTAACTGAAGAATTCTACCTATATTTAAAACTGTCAGCATTGAAAGACTCATGGGAAAAGGTGTTTGTCGCAGGATATGATAGATACAAAATCATGCTGAAGATGTTAGGCAGGCTCTTGCTGTGCTCAGAGGTTGCATCAGTGTGTGCTGGGGACAACAGTGCTGCTGTTAAAGCAATGCTGTAGCTCTGTGTCAGGGAATAATGTGTTGCAGTGGTCTGCATTTAAACATCTAAATAGTCAAAGAAGTGGGATGTTCAATTTGCTGTTGGATAATGCTTGTACTTATACCAGGACTGGGACATACTAGATCTGCTTAACAGAAGCACTAAAGGCTTGTTTGAGAGGTTGGGGTGCTGCATAACACCTTTCTGGCCTTTAAATTAAAATGCATTCTGCTTACAAAGACAAAAACAGATTTGCATTTACAAACAGCACAGTGAAATCTGTTGCACAAAGTAACAATGTATGTTTTTGCAATTTTGATTGTTTGAACCACCAAGGTATCCAAAAATGTTGGATCAAACTGCTTTAGGTGTTGCTATAAACAGGCAATACCTCTGAGACTGGAATGGCTGCTACTGACAGCCTCTTCCTGTGTATGCTGAGATCCCTGTGGCCTGAGCAGAGATGCCCCTTGCTCAGTGTTGCGTCCATGTAACCAAGAGAACAGGCATAAAACCATCAGAGGTCATCTCTTCCAGGAATTTCTCTATTTTTCCTTTGACCCTGTGTGCATTTTAAGTGTCTGCTTAGCCAAGGAGTTCCTCACTGAGCTGCCACCAGCAAGAAGGGGCACATCTCTGCTTCCCTTAGGCCCTTTTGTTTATGTTCTTTGTGTCCACTCGCTCTTTTCTGGGTGCAGTGCATCAGTTCTGTGTCCCTGCAGTGTGCTGAGGACAGGCTGCTTTCCTTTTTGTATTGCAGTTGGAGGCTGATAGAGGTGTTCCTGTGTGGCCAGATTTGCCTGTCTGAGGGTGAACAGTGCTCGTGTGTTACTCAGGAGTGATGGACCAGCTTTGGGGGCAGCACCTTCTGTGTGCTTTAGAGAGGCTCTTGTGTACCAGCAAAGAAGATTCAGTTTTTCTCATGCTCTTCAACACTCACAAGGAAGAAGGATGCAAGTTAACAAGATTTTGAAACTAATCTTTTGAACTGTTTTTCTCTTCTACACTACACTTCCCCCTCCCTCTGCTGCTGGATATAGGCAAGAGAAGATCAGGCAGGGTTAAGTCTCCATATGTCAGTGCTGCTTGCAAACTGGGTTACAGGTAGTGTGATTTCGTGTGAGCAGGCGGGGTGGCTATTTTTGCTAGTTCCAATTTAGCTTTTTGTTCAGAAGTGTACCTATGGGGCAGGAGCAATTCCACAACTTGTCTGCTTGTTACAGAGCTGTGCCAGGGATGCAAAGATTATCAGTTTCAAAAGAAACTTAACGAGGCTGTTGAGGAGCGGTGAGGCCATACACTGTTAGCCTTGAATAAAGATGCAAGGCTCTCTTTGCTCATTCACCTGAGAAAGCTTGGCACTGAATGCTGCAGGCAAGTGTCTTTTTGGTCTCTGCTGTTACTGTTGATCTAGGAGGCTCTTTATGAAGAAAACTGCATTAGATGGGGTAAAACAAAAGAGGGGACATGAGCAAACACTGAAGGAATTAATTTTCCTTTGATGATTTCACTGTGCTTTCAATGATCAGGAGCACCTGGTAGCCAGCTTGATGAAAAAGTGTTGGATTTACCTCTTGGGTTGTGGTCAATGGCTCCTGTTAGGGTTGGATGACTCCAGGGATCAAGCTCACAAATGCAGGGAATGCTTCCTGCCAGATCTGGACTCATCTCTGCATACTCCAGCTTGCATCTGTGCCTGCAGCTGTTCATTTCAAATAATACAGTTGCCAAGTGGCTCTGTGTCTCTTTCCTCCGCTGCAGCTGAGTTGGTTCTGGAATCAGAAATGGCAGGAACAGGACTGAGGTGAGTCCTTGCCACTGGCAGCTGCACTGACATTGCCTTGAGGAGATTTTGAATCCTTGGAGAGCTTCGGATCCCTGCTGGTGGCAACCAGCCCATTGGTGGCCTGGCTTTGCAGAGCATAACAACTTTGCATTAGCTCTTAGTGCCTGTAGCTGTTCTGGGCTGAGAACCACCCTGTAAGTGAGACTGGGAGTGCTCATGGTGCTCTAACTTTGCCAGACATCGGGAAGCCTGGGGGTGGGGAGAGCTCACTGCTGAGGTCTCGGGTTGTGTGAGCAGTTTAATCTGGTTTGGTGGAAGATTACCATGATGGTTTAAACTGGTTTTCATGGCATTTAATTTAATGAGTTTTTGAACACCCAGCCAATACACAGGCTGAGCAATTTCTCTGGCTATGAAGCAGTGAGGCAATTGGTGTTGCTATTCTGCAGTGGGGCAGATTTATTTGAAAAATCAAGGGAGAGCAGTCACTTCTCTGCATCTGAGGTAGTGTGAGGTCATGCATTGAATGCTTTGCCCCTTGCTGACCTGGGAAGAAGGAAAAGAAACGGCCTCAGGAGCCTGAACCCTTAAAATACAGGAGAAAGGTGCTGTCATCTTTCTGAGATGGCTGCAACCCTTGCAGGTGTAACTTGGCTCTTGGTGCTGTTTGCTGAAAAAGCCTTGTTAGCAGTTGTCTCTCAGGTACTCCTGTTCCTCTCCCAGCCTTGCAGCTGCCTTTCCCAGCCTGTTTCTTTTCCTCTCTCTATTCCTGCCAAGCTCCTGCACTGTTCCTGTTCACAAGGGAGCACCTTGCAGTGCTTTTTTTATGTATGTGTGTCTCTCAGCTGCCAGCAGAGCTTTTATTTGCGTGGGGTGGGACAGGGGTAGGTACATCCCTGCACGTGCTGCTTTGCCAGTCAAATTGAGAGGGACCAACCTCTGCTGTTAAAGAGGCAAGTGACAATTTCTGATCATTTTAGTGGCAACTGGGACTTACACTCCTGACTTGGTGTCCCCTGTCACCTGACCCAGAGCAGTGCCTGTAGCTGAGGGAAACAATTGTGTAAAGCAGATGACAGGTTATGTTTGCTCCTCCAGCTGCAGTGAGTTGTGCTTTCCTAGAGCTGAGAAAATGTGTTTGCTTCTTTGCCTTTGTGGAAAAAAGGTGCCTTGGCACCTGGTTTGAGCTGCTGGATTTCGGTGGCAGTTTCCTTAAGGATGTAATAGTTCTGTCTTTGTGGGGATGGTTGGAAAAGTGAAAACAGCTGTGCCAAACGAGAGCCAAGGGAGAAGCTGAGAATAAATAGCCTGTGCTTATGAGAACATTTCCCCTGATGATCTACCCATCCTGCTGCATGCTGCAAAGTCATTGCTTGTCAGGGTGATGTGCTAGCACAGGGGGTGGCTTCAATACACTCTTTCTTTCTCTAAAAATTAGGCAACTGTTCCCCTGTGTGTTGCTGTGGACTTTGGCAAGGGGCCCAGCTGCCATGGCAAAGAGCAGACCGGCACAGGGATGGCTGCTGCACGTCACTCTGGCAGTCTGGTCACATCTCCAGCCTGCTGCTGGACCATGCTGTGGGGGAGGCAGGAAGCTGGGCACACTCCTAAGGTGTCTATGCCCACCTGATGATGCTGCTTTATACCCCAAGGAACATGAATTTTTTTCATACTGAGATCTTGAAATATCTTCTGTCCTGCCCCTTTCATTTTGTGCACAAAACTTCAGGAAAACATTCACCTCTGTGGACTTCAGACCAGAGTATGTCAGTCTTTTCATCATACCTGCTGGTTTCCCTTGTGTGACTGTTGCCAGATGCCTCTGACAGCAGGGAGTCCAAGCTTTTAAACCTGTCTGCACCCACCCGACCCCATCCAGAGCTGCCTGGGGACCTGCTCTCCCTGTGCAGGTGCAGCCAGAGTGGCACTGTAGGGAGACACAGCCAGCAAACCGTGCCACGTGCTGCACCTCCTCCCCAGGGCCTGTGGTCCAACAAAAAACACTCTACAAAGGGTCAGAAATGTAGCTGTCAGAATGTGGTCCCAAGCCTTGCAAGGAATGACAGCATGTGTTACCATGGTGCAAGCCTTGTGGGGTTTAGGTGATTGGGGAAATGCTGTTTAGAAGCAATTCCCTTCTGCCTGGATATCTGCAATCATTCTTCCCCGTGTCTTTCTGCTGGAGGTTGTTGCTGACTTGAGCGTCCCTTTCTTGGTTTTCAGGGTCTCAACATAATGGCAAGTAGTTTCCTTATTCTTTCATGTGCTAATGAAGAAGGTAAAAATAAAAACCAAGCTTCATATCAATGCTCAACACCCAAATTACTGGCAAGATTATTCTGATGCTCATTTTAGTGCAGATGCTCTGACTGCAGTCTTTTTTTGCCATGACCTGGGAGGGCAGCGTAGGAGTTTTGGTTTCTGTACCTAGTGACTCTTTTCACCTTGGGCAGTAATAGGTTTTTCAAGCTGACGCTCCCTTTCTGCTTGCAGGAAGTCATCTTTCATCTCTTCATTCTGCTGTGGCATTTATCATTCACTTCAGGGACACTGGGATGCGCTGTCACAATTCACTCGCACCTTGGTGGCAGTCAATGACATTAAAAGGTAAAAAAAAGAGGCCTGCTTACCTTGTGCCTGCTGTATAAAAGGGTGTGCATTATAGTGCCCAAGGCAGGTGATGTAGGGGCAGGAAATCGGGGGTGCTCCCTCTCTCTGTGGATGCACATCCCCAGTGAAACTCAAGTAGCCCCCAGGGTTTAAAAGCTGCACTTCTCCGTGCTGTCACAAAAACCTGAGATGACGAGAGTGCCTGCACCAGCTGGGAGCAGCCACCTGGGGTAGCTCTGAGTAGCTCTGAGTCCACGGCGTGGTCTCCTCTGGTCAGGTTTGGGGGCACCCTGGTTACTGTAGGAGCCCTGGCCCACAGCACAGGCTGGCCCTTCTCCAGAAGTGTTCTGAAGGTGCTGTTTCAGCACGCCTTTGGCCGCTGCCGTTCTGCTCTAGTTACTGCCTTTAACTTGAAGAAAGTCAGATGTCTGAGACCAAAACCACCTGTTTGAGGTTGCCCCAGAAAATGAGCAGCACTTGCTAAGCAGGCAGTGGATCACCAGCACTGTGGAACGCTCTCATGGCTGGGTGTCTTGTTTAAAATATTATATTTGATGTTCTGAGGGGGAAGCTCCTGTGGGACCCCAGCTTGGACCTGCCCTTGCAGTGCAGTGACACAGCCCTGGAGCAGAGCTAACCTGGCTAGAGCTAACCAGCAGGTCTCTTTAAAGCCAACCAACTCTAAACAGACCTGAGTCATAGTCCTGGTCATCTGATGTACAATTTCCCCTACAACAGCGTTTTAATGGCTCTTTCTTTTGGCTTTTTTGGTTTTGGTTTTTTGACTCTGGGAGGGAAATCAAAAGAAGCCCCTCTTTCTGTGCTGCTGTGGCTGGATTTCAAGCATGATGTAGTATGATACAACACTGGTTATGAGAAAACTGCAGTGCTGTTTATCTTTCTGCTGTAGAGAGACACAGGATTAACTCTGTAATCTCTCTTGTAAGAGATGTGCTCATTCACTGTGAATCAGAGGAGCTGCATGAAGTAAATGCTTTTTTCTTACCCTGAGATTAGACTGGCTGTTGATTTGGCCCATGAATCCACGCTAATGCTGTTGTGCTCTCAGTGGTTTTCAATGGTTTAATTTCTCTCTGGAGTGTAGTTTGTAGATAAAAGTGTAATTTTCTTACTGGAAAACTTCAAAAGCTGATGAGTATCTTACCCATTAGTATTACAAAGTTTGGTTTTACTGTTTTTTTTTTTTTTTTAAGAATGAAAACTGATCTCCATCAGTGACTAGATGCTTATTTATCCTGTGCACATGAGAGGAAATCAAACCATCCAAGGCTTTGCTGCACCTCCCACGCATCCTGCAGCATGCACTTAGGATTTTTCTTTTCCTATTACCCTTATCAAAGGATAACATGCAAGGTATCAGGCTGCTTGAAGGTGTTTAATGTGAACAAGGAGATTTTTTTGGGAGTGCAGTAATCTGACATTTGCAGTTAATGCCTGAAAACTTGCTCTTTGGCCCTTCCAGTAGCATAGGAGGGATGCCTGGTATGAAATCCTGAGCTGTTGTGCCTGCTTTGGGCCAGTCCCTTTATGAGGCCTGCCCAAGTAGGATCTTCATCCAAATAGGGAAATTTAGCCTAGAAAATAGATTGCAATGCATCTCATCTATAGAGAGCAGGCAGCCAATAATGCATTCCACAGGGAGCTTAAAGAAACTCCATCAGTCAGGAGGGTTTTGGAAAACTTTCCCATGGTTTTGTCAAGTGGTCAAGTGCCTTGTACGCCTTTAGGATGGTGTTGGACACCTTTGGCTGCTGAAGGAGGGATGCTCCTCTCTGCCTCTCCTGCAGTGTAGTGTATTCCCAAACACAGCCCTGCCTTGCACTGTAGCAAGCACAGTGCAAATGCTCAGTGTAAATTCTTCTGCTTTTAGTGCTGTGGAATTGGATAGACAAAAAGGGAGGAGAGGAGAAGCCCAGCCACGAGGAGTGTGTGCTTAAACTGAAGTGGTACAAAGAGAGAACCAAAGGGTTTTCACTCCACGTACCACAGGCTGCTTGATTTTGCTGTTATGTGAGTTACTGACAAAATTTGCACCAATTTGAATGGAGCAGGACAAGGTTTCCATGAGTCTGTGTGTGATGTTTCAATTCTCACTTCCTAGGGTAGTGAAAACAAGCCCTGAGCCCCTTGAAACTGAATGGGGTCCTGAACCTGAAGGCTGAAGTGTGGGGCAGGTGGGAGAGGCTGTAATTTTTGGGTGCTCTTCACATGCTGCTCTAAAATAAGCCACACAAACGAATGAACAAAAGCTGTTTGCACTCCGAAAATAGTCCTATTTCTTCTTTTAAAAAAATTGTATACACTGGAAAATTCCATTTCAATTCCAGCTGAGGAGGAAAGTGGCTGCACAGATTGATGCTCCTGAATGTGTGCAGGCAGAACAGCTGCAGGACTTGGATGGCAGAAAGCTTGATGCCATCAGGTTCTCTTGTGCCTGCTGACAATGCACCTTTCTAGAAATGCTTTTCCCCACTGTTCTGCACCCTCTGTCAGGCCATGTTGAAAACATCCATGAGAGGGGACAAGCTGTGATGATGAGGATGTGATTCTCTATGTCAGAGTGCGAGCTGTGGAAAAACCCTGGCTGGGCTCTGCTTGTAGCAGAGACCAGGTAGAAACCAGCCTAACAGAAATAATTTCTCAGCTTCAATATATCCTGTAAGTCAGCAGTTCCTGTCTTAAAATGGACTGAGTGGCCAAAAATGGTTCATGGAGAAACAATATAGAAAGATGTTGGTCTTTATCCAGTTCAGAGCAGAAAAGCACACAGACAGGCATCCTCATTGATGTCCTGAAGGGAGACAGGCTCCTTGCTTCCCCCTGTCTTCCCTAAGTAAAACCACTTGTGTGTTACCCTTGCGTCCCCAGTCAGCCCCTCTCTGGGGAGAGCAGCATTTATTCTGACCCATATTTTTAGTGGCTTGCTCTATAGCCTGTCCATATAGAAATGTCCATTGTAATATATTGGGATTTGAATGACTGCATTTGTTCAACAGTGGGGGAAGAAAATCCATGTGGGGACCTGTCACTTCTCTCTCCCTGAAGTGTCTCCACAGCCCGTGGCATTTAATCAGAGCAGGGAAAACCTTTGCAGTTTGAACTGAACATCACACTGCTCACAAGGCAAATATTGCCTACTCAGAGCCCCTCATGGCCTCAACATCCACCTTGCAGGCGCTTTCATACCGCCCACAACAAATTTCCTGCCTGCACAGGAAAGCACTGAACCAAGCAGGAGCAAGCTCTCTGCAGGATGATGCTCCCAGAGCTGCCAGTATGGCATATTAAACACTAATGGGGTGCTAGAAAAATTCTGGAGGGTATAGGACTGATGTTGATAACACCCAGCTGCAGTCTCTGGAGTTTTAAGAGATTTTAGAGCAAATACGACTGACAGTGCAGAATGATGCAGTGAATGCATCCCCTCCTTACTATATGGAGTGCTGCTGGTGCTGACTTGAGCATATCAAAATCATCTCTTGTCCTGAGAAACCTTCCCCTCGGCCCTGGGCATCTGTGGGTACCAGCAGTGTCTTGGAATGATTTTCTTTATGGGGATTGTTTCTCTCCTGGCACCTTGTGCCGATCCTCCATGTCAGCACCACATTTTTATCAGAAGTGGGATGTGTGGGAATGGTGCCACTGCTGAGCCAAAGGGCTGATGGGCAGAGAGGAAATGTACCAGATAAACAGGATGAGAGGAAATGGTTAGATTGGATATTAGGAAGTGATTTTTCATGGAAAAATTGTCAATTATTGGAGCAGACTGCCCAGGGAAGTGGTGGAGTCACCATCCCTGGAAGTGTTTAAAAGTGATGCAGATGTGGCACTCAGGGACATGGTTTGGTGGTGGGCTTGGCAGCGCTGGGTTAATGATTGGACTTGATGATCTTACAGGTCTTTCCCAACCTTAATGATTCTGTGATTCTATGATTCTCTGAAAGACCTCCTGTGAGCAGCAGTGTCACCCTGAAGGCCAGGCTCCTGCCAACCCACCAGCCCTCCTCTCCTTCTGTTGGGCAAAGACAATTTCTTTAAAGCCCTTTAATAAAATCATGTTCTTGAAAAAACAGCTTTTGAATCTCTTCTGCTGGAGTTGTTATGTATTTATTTGCTTGAAGGGCATCCAGGAGCACTTCTTTGGGCACCAGTGCCAAACCATCTTCTGCTTGCAAATGGCATGGATGCTGGCTGTGCTTTGGATGCTGCCCCAGGGTGACAAGGAAGGTAGCTCAGTGTCACAGTGTCTGCAGAGCTGTGGCCTTGCCTAGAGCCCTGTGGCATTGCAGCTGATGCAGGTGCACAAGAGCCACCTTGCCAGGGAGACCTGGGCACTGTGGTGGCACCCATTCCCCTGCTCAGAGTTTGGATGCTGAGGTGTCCTGCAGGTCTGACCAAAGCGAGTGGCAGAAGGTGAGAAGTGCCTAAAACACCCCAGCTGATGTGTTGAGACCCACATGGTGTCCTCACCCCTCTCAGTTATGCAGAAATAGCCCTGGGAGAATGGTCTGCTGAGATGGATGCTGGACAGCCCCCAAATGCAGCCCAAATTCCCCCAGAGCCACCCAGGTCTCCCCCCATTTGGCTTAAGGGCTTTGGGCACCTGACCCTGCACGTGGCAGTGCGCAGGGAGTTATTCCCCACCTGCACTGGCTGCTGCCTCTGCCTGGGGTAAGTTGGATTTTTCTGCTGTGGAGATGCTCAGAGGGTGTATGAGCCCTCTCTGATGGTATGTGCTGGCTGTGTCCATCTTCACCACCTCTGTGGAAAAGCAAGCAGGAGCACCCCTGACATGAGGCAGGAATTTGCACTGCTTCCCTTTGCTTTGGAAAATAAAGTGATGTGATCTAGCAAGAAAGTGCTCTGATATTTCTGGGGGTTTTCCAGCAGAGTCTGTCTGTGGTTCCAGGTTTCTTGGTAGTCTCTGCTCTTTGTAGGTGAAACCAGTCAAAAAGAGTGAACAATCCCTCACAATTGTTTTCACGTGCACTTTTGATGCAATTTTTTTACAGCATTGCAATGTAGATCAAAATGCATTTACGTTGGGATGTGATACCATAAGAAAACTTCTAAAAAGTTAGCTCGTTGACTTTTCAGTGCCTAGGTACAAAGCAAAAATAAAGTAGTTTTTAGTAGAGCTTTAAAAACTGCTGAGAGATGCAGCTGTCGTTTTCACTGGCAGTTTCAAAACCAAGAGCTGTCCTTTTTTTAGACTACTTTGATAAATGGATGTTTTGTTACAATCCAACTGAGCTGAGCTATGTTCTGATTCCTGCTTCCTAATTCTGATACTTGCACGATGGGAGGATTTGTCCCCACCAGCAACATCCTTTTTTACTATTTTACCTGGCAACATCTGCTTTCAGCTCTTTCAATTGCTTTTAATAATAATTCTCTCAGTGGCCTGGTGTCCACTTTTTCCAACATTGTGTGCACAAGGGAGTTGGCCTGGTGAAAAATTCAGAAACTGATGAATACTCTGTGTTTCTGTTGGAGCAAAGGTGCTCAAGATTTGTAGGGTCAGGACTCTGATCATCTTCAGGAGAAAAATGTGCTGCCTACAACACTGGTCTGGGGCTCAAGGATTTGCTGTTAATTCCTGCACAGGTCTCCCATACTGAGGAGGACAAGTCCTTGACTCTCTGGTATCTTCCTATGTATAGAGTCACAGAATCATTCAGGTTGGAAAAGACTCACGGGACCATCAAATAATGTATATGAAATGAGGATGCCAAAAATGTCTCATTCAGAGGCTTGTGGAGAAGCTTACAGCTGGCCACGAGATGCTTGGAAATCACCAGTGACAGAAGGGTGCCAAGATGGAGTACCTGATTCATCCACAGGCTTCTCATCTTTGAAAATGCTCTGAGGGGCTAGAAAAAAGGTAATTGCACTTCAAATGGAAACAATGACTAAAAAATTACCCTTGATGGTTCGTTTTTTTTCTCTAAAGGGCTGTGGATACAGCCTGTAACTGCCTGTAACCATTTCTAATATGAGGTAAGCTCTGCTTTAATGATCTTGCAGATCTGAAGGATATGCTAACATTTGCCATCAACTATTAGATCTACATAGGAATATTTCATGTCTTCAGTGCTAGCACAGATGATGCTCATGAGAGGTTGTTTAATTATATGTACATTTTCAAAGATGAGAGAAAAAATAAACATTGGTACAAATCAACATGATTATACGGGTATGAATAATCTTGTCCGTATTGGCTTTTTCCTTTCCCATTGCTGATGGTTTTTTACCTGATTTGCAGAGATTTCAGGGATGAGTGTTTCTCTCCCTGCACAATTCAGAAGAAATGTTTTGATTTTGCATTGCAAATGCAGTTGATGTAATGAGACATGGGCTGTTGCAGCTCCTGGCATGCACACGGCTCTGGCCGTGTGTGAGGAGTGCAGGAGAAGAATTCTGACCCTATCTGACCAGGCAGGAGTGAGCTGGGGAGAGCCTGAAGCACATGGATGAAGCAAAGGTACCTCTTCATCTTACCCCAGAGGAGTCCTTCTGGTTTGGTCCCTCCATTGATTTCATCACTTGTTTTTCCATGTCATTAAGCTGCAGAAGTGTGTTAGGCTGAATAGTTTTTCTTCCCTGGTTTTCTTCACAGGTCAGCAGAAAGACACTCTCGAATTACTGCCTTTCCTACTGAAAGAGCAGAGAGTTTGGAGTCACTTGTCCCATATAATTTCCCAAGGAAGGGGTAGGGATGGCCACTGGTCAGCCACTCAGTGAGGATGGAGGATTTATCTCTTTTGGGAGACAGAAGATCCAAGGAACAGCACAGAACTCGTCTGTCAGTATCCACGTGCCTCTTATGCACAGGCCTGCCCTTGGCAGGAGACCAAACCATTCTGAAAGCAGAGAGGTGCCTTTGGATGACTCTTGGCACAGCAAACCCAGGCACATGGGTTATGGCTGCACTGGATCCTCCCCACCAAGTATTTTGTTATTCCTTTCTCTGTTTCTCCAGGAGCATGAGAAGGTCAGATCAGATTCCTTGGCCAAGGGGGCCATACATGCAGTATTTTGCCAGCTGATTGACGTTTAGGTGGTGATGGACATACAGACATAAAACTTTGCCCAACAGGCATCTACCTGCAGCTGTTGGGGTGAGGGAAGGGGGCTCCTTCTCCTAATTCTGCCAACATGCCCAAAGGGAAAGTGTCCCCAGTTGTTTGCCACTGCTCCAGGGCTGGATCACTCAGGACCATCTCTCTTGGTGTCAACATGATGTGTGTGTTAAAGGTAATCAGAAATTTTCACGCAGAAGATCTGTGACACTCAAATGTCAGTAAATTCCAAAATAAAGGGTTTGGTCACAGCATTATAAACGTCCCACATGAACCATTTTGAATGACTGGAGGGTGACAATCTAAATATAAATGTAATTTCTTTTTTAAAACTGACTTCAGGCACATATATACAGCTTCAGTTGACTTTCAAGAGGAGTCTGTGGGAACATCTGACAGCAAAATTAAGTTCTATGTTTCTTGTGGGAGTTCGTTTCCTCCAAAAACAGCAAACGCTTTGATTCCCTGGCACTCAGAGTTTTAAACCTGTAATCCTAGCAGGATATGAACTGTTTTTAATTACTCCCAGTGACAGAATCTTGTCCTTTGAAGGAATCACTCAGGGCATGAAGGGGAACAAGGACATTTAGTGCAAATGTGAGGGGGTGATTAATTTCTAGAGCTGGTGATCAGCTCAGCCATGGAGGTTTTGGCACAGATTTCAGCAGGTCACAGGGTCACACACAGCTCTTGTATTAGTTTGGGAGAATAAAGCAGTGGGAAGGAAACAGAGGACACTTGGAAGCAGGCAGAGGAATAAATAGGGTAAGAGACCAATTAAAGTGGATAAAAGTAAAGAGAAAAACGGTGGGCATGGTGAGGGCTTTAACGACTTGTACAGAACATTTCAAGGGTATTTCAGGTGAAACCTTTTTTGGAACACTCATTCAAATAGCGTCATTTCCACCAAAATAACTGGTTGCATGACTAGGGTGAGGTGGATTTTAACCTTTATATAATCTTCCTGAATAAATGCAACAGTTGCACAAAATGTACTTTTTGGATACCGTGTAGAGAGAAATGCAGAATCAGTTAGGTTGGTAAAGACCTCTGAGAACATCCAGTCCAACCCTTGACCAAACAAACCACCATGTCAAGATGGCCATAGCACTGAGTGCCATGTCCAGTTGTTTCTGGAACACCTCCAGGGATGGTGACTCCACCACCTCCCTGCACAGCCCATTCCAGCGCCTGACAACCCCCTCCATGAAGAAATTTTTCCCCATGTCCAACATGAACCTCCCCTGGCACAACTTGATGCTGTGTCCTCCAGTCCTGTTACTGGTTGCCTGGGAGAAGGGACCAACCCACACCTGGCCACAACCACCTCTCAGGGAGTTGTAGAGAGTGGTAAGATCACCCCTGAGCTTCCTCTTCTCCAGGCTAAACACCCCCAGCTCCCCCAGTCACTCCTCATGGGATTTACCCTCTAGACCCTTCACCAGCTTCATTCTCTGGATTCACTCCAGCACCTTGAAGGTGTCAGTGTGTTTCTGGGTGTGTGTGATCAGGTGCCACTGGAGATGGAAGGACAATGAAACCCAGTCCCAGGAAAAACCAGCAGCAGTCATCTCAACCTGATGAAGTTTGCAGCTCGGTGTCTGGAACCACTGAAAACCCCAATACACCATAAATCCCCAAATCTCAGTGCACAAGGTCTCATGAATCACCTGTAATTGCCTCACCCCTTAAACCCTTAAACCCCAGCCCCACGCAGGGCTCTGTCCGGCACATTTGCTTCTCTCCAAATTCAGGGCACATCTTCTGCCGTGTCTCTGTGAGCTGGGAACAGGATGGGGGCGTCAGAAATGCACAGGTGCCCACTGTGGGGGATGCTGGACAGGAGGGAGGCCAGCGTGACACAGCAGTGACATGCCAGCAGGCAGCCTAGACACCGAGCCAGTACTGCTGTGAGCATGGGATAAAATCCCAGCAACACATGTGGGAACTCGAGGCAGCCCCATCATCCCAGTAATGTGTATATAACTGCAGCCTTTATGTGAGGGCTGGATCCTCCTCTAATAAATTGGATTAAGGGCTATTTTTGCATTCTTTCCTGTGGAGAGGGTTTTGGGGGCCTGGAGACAGATGCATGTCATGGGTGGGTGTCGCCCTGTTCTTTTACAATGCTTCTCAGCTTTCTGAAATGTTTGCATACTTGGAGTCAGATTCTCAGAGTTCTCACAGACTTTTCATAAACAATTCTATTATTAGGGTAGCGACTTTCGGCTGTTGACAATTCCTCCTGGTAGGAGGAGACATCGATGGACTGTGGCTTTGACCAGTGTGGTTGAAGAGGTTGAACCCCATCATCCAATCTGGTCTCATTCTCAAAACTGTATAAATACTGAAGTGAAAAATTAAATTGAGTTTTTTTCCCACTTGGACATTGGTGCTGTGTCTGTGTCGTTCTTTGTGTTGGTACCACGTCAGCTGGGTACTGGCAGCCCTGTATCCACGCCCAGATGGGTCACCAAGGATCTGAGCAAGCCAACCCAGGCTTACCTGAGGACAGCATGGATGAGCTTCCCACCAGCAGCAGAAACAAGGGAAATTATCTCCCACTGAACTTGCTGCCTTCTTCCACCTCCTGATATGTACCAACACTGGATGCTTTCACAGTGGCCTTTTGCCTACACCAGAACAAGCCACTTCAGAGACCTCATGAGCAGCTGTGGGAGCTCCTGGTGACACTCATCCAGGTAAGTTTTCTCTTCCATTCCTTTGCTTTGTTGCCTTCTTGGAGAGCAGAGATCAGTGAATTTATTTTCTTTTCCCCATTAGGAAATGGGCTGAGGTAGGTGGTGGCTCCTTAGGGATATAATGGCAAATCAGGAAGGTGCTTGAACAGTAACATCAAAACATAGTGGTGTAAAAAGGGTAATTATTAAAAACAAAAGAAGAAATTTTCTGTAATTATGAATATCTACCAGATTAGTAGGATTTTTCCACCACACTCTATGACGGAGAACTTTATGGCTGGAACTGTGAAGAATTTGAAACAGTCTGAAAATCTTAACTTCTTTGAAGCATGGGAGACCCTGAATAAATCCCAGGGGAATTGGACTCCCAGCATAGCAATTTTGGAGACACGCAATATCAGTGAAATGAGTTCTAAACAGCAAAAAATTTCCCTCTCCCCATCACTGCTGGGCCCAGCATAACTCTTCCACCCTTATCCTTTCAGGTGGTGAAATAGCTGTGTGTGTTTTGGTAGGCAGGGGCTGTCACACCAGCCCTCACAGGTTTTGTGTCTGGCTGGACACTGCAGCAGAAGGTGCCATCCACAGCCCATGCCCAGCACCAGCTCTTGCTGGGGTTTGTTTCATTTAGCTGAGGAGAAGGGGAGAGCAACAGGGCTTTGCCTGGGTTTATAAACCAGAAAGGTTTGCCCTCTGGGTCCATGTTATCTGAAAAGATTAGCAAGCCTCCACGTTTGGTGCAGTGACATTTCTCTGTTCGCAGTGTGATTGATCTTTTGAGTGCCTTTCTAGTCAATACCAGAATTTCCAAGATTTATCTTAATCCCTTGGACAGATGGCTTCTATTGATTTGGATGGAAGTCGTGGAGAGGGGCTATATCAGGAGTTCCTTGTAACTGTTTACAGAGCAAACAGTTTCCATCTGCTCTCTATTTTATTGCAAAGCAAAGGGTCACTCAGCTGCAGAATTTAACAGATGACCATGGGGTACACTGGAAGCACATCCCACCCGCCTCTGCTCGGCCATACGCAGCTCACCCAGCATCTGGGGAGTTGTGGGGTCTCCACATGCAGCTCTGAGGTCTCCATACATTTCCAAGGGGGTCTCTCACCCAGGAGGTGCCTTTGCCTTGCCTCCCACTCTCCATGCTCAGAAGGAAAGACAAGAGTGCTCGCATACACATCCCAGGCAACATTTTTTCTCCTGTTTATTTCAAAAGTCTTTGTAGTAGCTTAATTGCAACATTTCAAACATCACCTGGAATTTGACATCCTCCCAGATGTAGAGAATTCATACTCGATCATGTTTCACAGCATTAAAACACACAGGAATGTTCCCTGGACGCCACCAGTGGGTTTTTCCACTGTCTCCTTAACCACCAGCTCTACACATCCTCTGCCAATGCCTCTGCACCACTCTGCAAAGCAGCTGCACCTCAACTGTCTCTGCCTCCTGGATCCATAACCATGTTTCTGTGAATGAAGGGGTGCCAAGCCCAAAATACCCATTTTTGTTTGCAAACTGTATATAATGAACCAGTAGAAACATGATCCATGTTTGACTGGCTTTGTATATGGCTTTTATTTAGTCCTCTTCATTCAAAGATCTTACAGTGGAAAAATCCTGAGCTGACATCAAAAATGGGACTGACTCCACCAAGAGCGTTCACAATTATGGTATGAGTTGGAGGCAAAGTTCCTGTCAACCCAGGATGAAAGCATTTTTAAAACTCCCTCTTGTTTAAACAGATTTCAATCTTGAAATTTATTCCAGTTTATTGTTTTGCAAGGAAGCATTATCTGAAAGAGAGTAAAAATCTATGTTTTCCAATCATTTCTCCCTTTTACCTCTTAACTTGGTAAACAATCAAAATTGTGATGGAAAAATGCATGCATCTCCTTTTGACTTCTAGCAGGCATTTAAGTAATTACATCTATTTAATTAGGCTATTTACTACCTGCAATTCAATCAAGTTACTCCAGATTCAAGCCCCAGGAACACTTGCTTCTTAGACCCCACCATCTCTTTTGGCCTGTTTAGGTAATATCTGTGTGGTATGTTGTGTGATGTCAGGCACTGGGGGGACCTGCTGCAGCTGTTTCTGGACAGCAAAATGTCCTTTTTTCTGACCAACACTCAGCAGAAATTTCTCTTGATTATTAAAAATGTCCCTGGCTAATACCCATATGCACCAGTGACAGTAAATTTCTTGCGTAACACTTGCTGCCATCCTCTGATTTTGGTAGCAGGGATGTGAAATGTCCCTCACAGTGCAGAAATTTGTTCATAAAGTGCCATTTTGGTGCTGCAGCTGTTTGCAGGGCAATGTCCAGCTCCCCAAATATCCACCTGATGCTCTCCTGAACCCAAACTTCTCCCACTGCCATGAAAACATCTAGCTGCAGCAAACAGAGGAAGCTCTGCTCACAGCTTTTGCAGTGTGAGATCCTTACCACCTCATTTGCAATTATTTTGCTTGTCTGAATTGCTGATAATGGGTGTTTGGGTTTTCTGTTTCGGGTTTTTTCCTCCTGTTTTTGAAAAACCATAACCACTTGAAGGTCAGCTGCCAAATGGACTGAATGATCAGTGCAGGAAAATTGAAAATCGTAACATCTTGTGTGTAGGCTTGTGAATAATGGGCAACACCCTTTTGATCATTAAAATAGAAAATGATCTCTCTGTTTTCCACTGTTTTTAGCCCATTAGGAAGGCAGGGATAAGAGCACATTGCTGATGATTTGCACTACTCTCCTGGCAGTACAATCCCTGGCTGCAGACCAGGGGCTGGCAGTGGGATGGATCTCACCCTGGCAGGGGCTTGGCTGGAGGAGGCAGCTGTGGTTTGCCAGGACATTCAGCTGCTCTCCAAACACTCTCCAAACACCACAGACACCCCGAGGCCATTTTGTCCATTTTCTGCTGGGGACTGGACCAGTATTCATGGTCCAGGGGCATGCTTAAATTAGGGGATGGAGGCAAGTCCATCCCTGAGCGCTATGCAGACCAAGGCATGTCCTCAGGTACATTTTGCTTTCTTACAGATAAAAAAAATGTAATCCTTGCATGCCCTAGTTCTAGCAGAAACCAAGGCTTTTTCCCAAAAGATGAGAGTGCATCGAGCATTGCAGAAGAATGATAATTTTGTGACACATGCCTGAGCTTTGGGGTCCAATTGTATATTTTAGCACCTTCCTTTCTGCTCAGAACACCACTTACTTACGTTGATTCACTGTACTGGTAAGACATTTCTTCTTGTTTTTCCTGATAAAGACCTCTTAGCAAATACAGCCAGACTCAGTGATTGATTGTAATATTTATATATGCTGTCATCATATGGAAAGTCTAAACAAATCTCTCTATCCATTTTATGAGGAAAGGAGGAGCACAGTAGGATTGTTGCTTTGCCAGTGCAGACAGCTGCACCTGCGTCCCGAACACTCCAGTTTCAGGAACAACCAAGGGCTCAAAGCTGGCCAGAAACAGCCTAGCACAGGCTACAGCACTTTGCTGTGCTTCTCAACAGAGGCTCAATGCTTTGTCCATTACCTTTTTCTACTTCATTAGTACTGGCAAACATCTCCTGAAGCTCAGCAAAGGGAACTGCCTGGATCCACCCAGCCAAGCTGCTTTAACCAGCCCAGTGCCAGCCCCCAGCCACCAAACCAACCTCCAAAATAACACTGTTTGTGTATGAGAAGCCATCAATCACCCTTGGCCCTGTAGCTGTGTGGCCTTTTTGATAAAAGTGGTTAGCAGCCAGTTGAGCCCTGTGATTTATGTTTCTTTGCTTGAATTGGAATTATATTAGCATTCCCTTGGTTTGCAATGGCCAAACAGGTACAAATAATCAGGTTTTGAAGGTTTATACAGGCAGTTCTGTATGCGGCAATCAGGCAGCTCAGTTTCAACCCCTCTAAAAGCTCTCATCATAGGAGCAAAAGTACAGCATAGGGCATTTTCCAAATGGGACTTACATACTTCTGACTTTAAGAATTTTAAACAAATTAGATAAAATGGGGAAATGAAATAGGCAGGGTTTTTTTACACAGAACTAAATCATTAGCATCCTTCACAGAATTCATGTCAAGCAACTCTGTTGGTAGAAAAAATATTCAGTTTGCTAATTCCAACCATGATGTAATTTACAATCAGATTTTAGATTTTACAAAACAATTTAACAAAGAAAAACATTCAGAAAAGCGACTAATTTTGGCATGTCTGGGAACAGTTGCTGGTGTTAACATTTCAACTATTTGTAATCAATGCAAAAAGGGAAGCGATACCAACCAGAAAGCAGCACAGGACTGGCCGATCCTTCTAGAATTCAATGCAGAAATGAAATACCAAAATCAGGGGAATCAGCTCCAGAAGTAAATTCTGAGGTTTGTAGTAGGGGATAGCAATGCCAGCTCAGCTAAAGATATCTACAAAGCTGTCCCCTTTCAAAAAGAAACAAAATAAACAAGAATACTTTTCAACAGGCTATCTTGAAACTCGAGTAATTTAAATTGACTGGAAATTTGGAACGAGTGTTCTTGCTGTGAGTGTCCAACAAAGTAGTATTCTACTGAACTAAAAATGGGTTTGTATATGTAGAATTATAGCATTTTTATTTTTGTAAATAAACAATGTTTACACACACAAAACCCCCCACAATCAATCCCCAAACAATTTTTCAGATGTTGTGCTTTCAGACACTGAGGTTTTACAATAAAACTGGAACTGAATTCTTGCACTGCCTGTGCAGCCCGTGGATGTTACTATGAGCAAAAATTTCCTGGACATAATTTTACTTGCATGGAGTAGGAAATTATACCCACTGAGAAAACTTGGTGTTTGATTAGCACACTCTCAGAAATACCAGTAATTTTCTCATGTTGTTTATGCATGTTATTATAAAAGCATTTATTTTGCATTGACTCACTGGCTTTAGAAAGTACCCTTACAGTCCACAAAGTACAAAAGGAATATGGAGACATCTTCTTATTCCTTAGGTTTGAAAAAGCATCACTTGCTGAAGGTCTGATCCTGAAAACACTTGTGATATTGATTATGGGATGTTGGGATGTTACACACTTCCAAGCCCAGCTACATCCTCACCCAAAGTCTGGGCTTGGGAGCTGGCTGGGACACACCTGGGCATGGCATGGCCCTGGGACTAGGAGGACTTAGAGGCATGGGATTCTGCACCTCTGATACACCCAAAATACTGATCATCATTGTAAGGGAGCAGCATGGCTGCTTTCCCAGTAAAAGCCGGGCAATTGACTTCCTAAAATCAGCGCTGAATGAGGATGGTGACTGTGTGTGGCCCCTTTTCCCCCTTTGTGTCACAAAATACCTCTCTCCACGTTCCAGATGAGGTAGCTGAGCCCACAATGCCACAGGAGCTCCTTGGGGGGTGCCAGTGTCACAGCATTGTGTGACGAGGAATAACCGCACGAGCGAATGCAAAGCAAGTCTTTGGTTTTCTGCTGGATTTGCCGGAGAACATTTCTAAGCCTCTCCCTTTCCCCATGCTCTTCATTCCTCAACAACAGCACACTTGCTGTGTTTTTTTCCCTCATGCCAAATTGCCAGACATTTTTTGGGTAATCTGCAATAGCCTGTACCTGTATTTACTCCCTCTTTTTTTTCCAGGGAAGGACGAAACACAATGCATTTGAAAGCTGCACATCTGTGCCTCACTTCAAAGCTAAACTACACCACTCTGGAGTTGAAAGTCTGGATTTGACCTTAGACCTCTCCTTGCCTATGCAAAATGTAGGGGAATTGCATTTTTTTATTTGAGGGTTTAAAGAGATATTGTAATTAAAAGGTGGATGTTACCAATTTAGCAAAGAGAGAAAGAAAAAAGGTATGTATCTTTATTGGCAGCTGCATTCAGACTGTGGCCATGTAAACTAAAGTAGCTCTTCCTCAGTGCCATTGCTACACAATGCATTTATAATGCATAATGAACCACTTACTGTGTATGTGCTAACATGCATAGCCTTTCTGTCAAATCTCAGTGGAATTGTCCATATTTTCCTTTATTTTCCACAATGTAGTGCTTCTCTTTTTCTAGCATTCATAAAAGGATAATTTGAGTTCAAATATGGACATATTTACAAAAAAAAAGAAAAATTGCATATTAGTTGTACAATGTGCAATGCACCCTTAATT
>VZUA01060965.1:79115-93823 GCA_013401035.1 Horornis vulcanius | reverse complement strand
TTTTTCCTAATTGAATTTATTATGTAACACAGCATTTATTGTTCTATTTAAATGTAACACTGCAGATGTGTGTTGGTTTGGAAAGGCACATTAGTAATCCAATTAGAGCAGCAGCCATACCCACAGATTTGCTAGGCTAGCAATCAGCAGAGTATGATTTCATTGAGATTAGCTCTGAACATTCACTGCAATGATTTGCCACTGACTATTTTTCAAGTTAAAGGCTAGAAAAACACTAAAATGAGAGAATGGTCTCATTGCTACAGCTAATTTCCATATATCATAAATTCATCCCACACAGGCAATCAGGTTTATACTGAGCCCACATGCCTGGCTATATGACCTCCATTGCTGCTAAAGTCTTCCAGCAGCAAGGCATGACTGAAATATGGGTAAATGGTCATGGTATACCCAAATTTTCACCCACAGAAAGCTGGGGAGGAGAAAAGACTGAGGGCCAGGGCTGAAGCTGTGCTGGAAAAGCAACACTACACCAACAGGGGCTTTTCTGGGTAACGTGAGCCCGGCACAGGGCAGTCCCAGAGAGCTCCAGTGGGATTCCTGCCTTCCACCAGTAATTCTGGTTGCAATCAGAGCTGGTAACTGCCTAAGGAACCTTTGTATGCATTGCTGTGCAATGTTGCTTCTGCAGGGAGGCAAAGCGCAGCCTTGTCCCTCAGACACTGCCATCTGCGGCCGAGGTCACTGAGATTGCTCTGAACATCTACATGGTCTGAAGGACATCCTTTGCACTGCAAGGAAATAAAGTCATTTGAATTTTTTCAAAATGAGAACTGTGTTTGCAGAAGGGAAGAAACCAGTGAGAACCAGATGACATCTTGGTGTGACTCCAAACTTTGTCCAAGACACACACAGGGAAGACAGACCCCGAGAGTCAATGTAGTGACTTGCCAAATGCTCAAGTTTCACAAGAAATTATTCCTCGTGGCTGCTCTGTGCTGACCTCCGGGGCTAAGAGAAGATGTCATTTGTATTTGGCCATTGTTGCTCATTAGTTTTCACCTAAGTTTTAATTTTCATCTGCAAGGTATTGGTGCAGGTGCCAGGCAAACATGGCATCTCCTTTGTCCAAGCAGCTCACACCCATGCCATTGCTGTTCTCACTAGGAGTCAGCTCACAGAGAAGTCCTAATTCCTGCAGCCTTCTGCTGCTCTTCCCTGTGCTCAGGCAGCAAAAGAGCAACCTGGGGGACAGGGTCTGAACTTGGGTCTGTGCTGCCTGTAGGCTCAGCAGGCAGCTGGGATGTCTTGGTCTGTGACAGCGAAGAGTTACTGCTGCTGTTCTACAGGGTGGTTCAAAGGGGATTGCATCAGGGACGATGAACTTTAAAACCTAAGTCAACTGTACTTTCAAGGCTATCCATAATTAAATTTGTAAAAAACCCAAAACATTTCAAGAATGTAACACAACTCCCAAGTTACCTGAAAAGAAAGTGCAATCTAGTGCAGTGTGCTTTCACTTTCCCACTCTGTTCCTCCCGTTTCCTTCTGATTTCTTGTGCTTCAGTCTGTGTCCAGGTATTGCTGGTATCTGCTTTGTCTGTGAAAATGAAATACCAGGAGGAATTGCACTTGGTGCAACTGATGCATGTTTAGGGGTTAACTCACGAATGGAGCAGGCTGCCCTGGGGAGTCCATGCACAATAAAAGAGGAGTTAGGTGCCCAAGACTGGCAAGTTCGAAGAGGAGTTGTCATTCAAAAAAAAAAAAAAGTTAAGGGAAGAGCACAAGGGACTAGGAAAGACTGATCTCAAACCTGCTATGTCCTCTTGGCTCATGTTCTCATGCACGGGGTGATGGGTGCCCAGGTAAGGCTGGCAGGCTGAAGAGTAGAGATTGGGAGCTTGGTTTCCATGCATCCTTGAAAAATACTTCTGCTACTGAATATGAGGGAACTGTGAGGCCACCCTTTGGCAGATGCTTCCCAGTGAGACCCATATCAGTAACTGTGCTCTGACCCTCTTATAAACTGAGCCTTGCTGAGCCAGATGGATTTGGGGATTTTTACAGGACTTAGATATGACCTGTGGTCCCTGTGGTTGACTTATGACAGCTTCTGGGGATATGTGACCTGCAAGCAACAGGGCCACTGGTAAATAACTGGGCATGCACTGTCCATGCCCCTGAGGCTAAAGAGAAGCAGGATGCAGATTATCAAGGATCTTGTGTGTAACTAAACATTAGATCTAGTGCTCTGAAAAGAGCAGCAATCTGATGCCCAAATCCCTCAAGATGCCCAGCTCTAGGAGCTGGTCCAACTTCCTCTGGAGTTAACAGGAACTGCAAAGGGTCCTGCAAAGGCACCCCTGTGACTGATGGTACCAGAAAGGCCTGGAAACATTTCAATCATGTCACAGCAGACTGTGTGTCTGCCTTTGCCTGGACTCAGAAAAAGTACAGAGGAGGTATGTACAATTTCATTTTACTTCACTGTATTTGCCAGGCTGGAGTAAGTAGTTTGAAAACAATTCACAAATTTACAGTTTAAACAGGATCCTAATCATAATTATAATATTTACCATTTGAAACAACTCACTGAAAAAAAAAACAAAACAAACCCCTTAATTTGCAAATTTGTTACCATAAAAATAAGCATTCTTGAGCTCTCAGAATGTTGATACATTTGAGCATGTTTTATGAGCGAAAAAATAAATAGGTAATTCTGCTGTGGCTTGGGAACCTCTCTGTTGAAACTCCAAAGTCCTTCGGGGCCTGTCTGCCCTGATTTATGTAATTAGATCTAATGAGTAATAGTCCCCATGATGACAAATTCACCAAGATGCAACCCTAAGAGAGGTTGGGCTGCAAAAAAAAAGCAGGGTCCCTTTCACACTTCTAATAAGCAAACACATAAATCATCATAGTAAAAGGTTTACCTGTGGGGGTAATCCCAAGGGGAAATAACAATTTTTCACTCTTTTGGTTCCTGCCTGTGCTGTTTCCCTTGTATCTCTGGAAGGCACCTGCCTGAACTGGGTCTTCCAGCCGTCAGAGTCTTCTCCAGACCATGACCTGTCCCTGTACATCCTGCCTAAATTTAGCCTTCAGTGGGCTTCAAAAGGAGCAACAAACACCTCTTCCTGCCTCCTCAAAGAGGATGAGTGCACAGACAGGAACGCACTCTGACAGATGGACCTTGAGGAGTCTCTCTACAACCAAGAAAGTTCCTGCCTCTTGAATGCAGCCCCTCCCATACCACAGAATCTTAAGTGTGAGTCTGTCCCAGCTGGAAACACATTACAATCATCACTGCTTGTTTCTGGCCAAACACATCTTGATAAAAGCTGTGACATTTACAGTGTGATACAGACCCATGTGTGATGGTTTATCTGCAGCTCTGATTCCTCTTTGTTAGGAAAAAGATATATTCACCACCATAATTCAGTTGGCAGGCTCAGGTGTGCAAATCCTCAAGTTTAAAGTTGGTTTTACAAGGTTAAATTCCAAAACATTTTGCACTGCTACAAATTTAAAGGAAAGCAAAAATGATGGCTACTCCAAACCCATGCAAAATAAAGTAAGTAAATAGAGTAAAATATCTATATAAAACTTCATGGAAATATTTTCAAACATTTCTAATATTCCTAGTTTGTGTTCATCAGCTTGTTCAACTTATTCAGTGACCAACCTACTACTCATGGTCTTGCCTACAATTTTCCAGTAAGTTTCCAAGAGAAGGCTTGTCAGAATATAAGCTTAAGTTTTGTGTCTTGCTTGGAATCAGCAGAAACCTTTTTATTATCTACACAGTGTAGTAGAGAGGATTTGGAGAAATGATCCAGAGCTGTGCACGTATTTTTGAAAGAGGTTTGCGGCAAATTCTCTGTATCCATCTGTCACGCTAAACTACACATTCTAGACCAGGTTTGCTTTTGGCTCTTCAGTGGTTTGGGCTAGCACAGGTTAAATATGGCTTATGATGGTAGCAGCAACAGCCAAAGGCCAATTTATGACTTGGCATCAACATTTCGGGGAAAGCCAGCTTCTGGGGGAACTCCAAAGCAATGCTCTTCTGTAAAACCTGCACAGTCAGATTTGCGGGAAACAAGTGCAGGGTTGGAGCCCTCAAAGAACTGCAAGGAAATGATTTGCATGAATCTCTGCAACAATACTGCAGACGTAAAAGATGCAAATTCAGGACAACAGAGAGCCCACGTTCATTTCAGTGACAAAGTACTGAAGTAAGCATTTTTGTAGTGATGCAAACATTTGACCCCAGAGGTGCATACTGGCTTCTCTTCCATTAAATGAAGTCAGTTCTGAAGATGACAATTGCCTGTGTTCTGTTATTCAGTAGGTAGGAACAGTTTTGCACACTCTAACACGGTCCTTGATAATCCCCTGACTTTTAAGAGTTAAGTGGCAGGTGGTCTTTCAGACAAGCCTGGCTAAACCCCATCATTTCTAGGAGGGGAGCTCAGCCCATTCCATCCTCTGCCACTGAAGTCAGTGGGATTACTGAAGTGAAGCACAGTCACCCTAAAGCTAGTGTGATGACCATCACCTATGTGTAGGTCATACAGAGGCCTGCTACAAGGAATTGCTGAAGAGCATTGACTACAAGGCTCAGGACCAGATCCAAACTTCAGCAAACTGTAAGATACTGGTTAGCCAAAACTCACCAGCCCCATCTGAATCTGGAGCCCAACTTGCCTGCCTTATGCCTTTTAGCACAGAGTTTGGGTTCAGGCACTGTTCTGAAGAAGAACACGTTGGTTTTGACGCCATCCTAACCATGAGCATCATCCTTCTATGACTGCACCAGATTCTGCATCAAAGACATCCAAGTCTCACTTAAAACCTCCTTAAGGGAAAATTGTAACATAATGGTAAAGATCTCACTGCATGTTAGAGAAAACTTATAAAACCCCCAGAAAGCAAAACGCTGAACACCCAATGAATACCAAGGCTGTCTCTGAAATGTAAAACTTTCCAGTAGCTTACAGCGGTAATTCCACCCTAACCGCCATTTTAATTTTTATTTAAGAAACAAAAGGAATTCCAAAAACTCTACCTAGAATCACTTGTCTCTGCCAAGCGGTTGTTCATGATGGCCAGAGCCCCCACCCCCGCAGAGAAACCGTTCTGTCTCGTATTGATACAGACATTCCTTGGGTAGCCATTGGCTGTCTCGGACAACTGCTTCTGCAGAATGGCCAGGGAGACTTTATTGGAGGCTGTGAGCTCCCTCATGGAGATCATCTCTCCAGAGAGCCTCCTGCCCTCGGTGTCACTGTCGTACTGCCCGTCAGCGTCCATGGCGACGTTGTGGCGGCGCAGGCGGGCTCCTGGGGTGATGGCGTTGCGACGGCTGAGGCGGGTACTGGATTTATGGCACTTTGGGCAACATCTGCACTCGAATTTTTTCAACACCCAGTTCAAAATTTGTTTGATTACGATTGAGATGACATTAAAAAGGGAGTATATGCAACATACCCCCATTAATATAAATATGAAGTTTCCGAATCTGTATAATCCCTGATGTTGGTACGCAGCCTTTTGGCTGCTTACCAAATCTCCAAAGCCGATGGTGCTGAAGGTGACAAAGCAATAATACAAGGAGTCAACGTAGTTCCATCCTTCCACTGCCGTGTACATGGCGGAGGCGCAGCAGGAAAGGGCAATAGCAAAAATTCCCAGGATCAGCATCACATGGTAAACGGACGGCTTCCAGCCCACGAGGCTGCCCACCCCGGACACAGCTGGCTCCCTTCGGAAGTTGGGAGGTAGGAGACCACTTCTTCGCAGCTGTCTCTCATAGCATGCCTTCATGATAAATGCCAGGAGGGAGATGATGCGCTCCAAGAAGAGGTTGAAGAAGAGGATAGTCCCAGCACACCCAAAAAGGCCATAAACTATGAGGAACACTTTTCCAGCCACGGTTGCTGGTGTGGTCATTCCAAAACCTACAGTGTAGAGATAAATGGGCAATGTTAATAACACAGGTTTTCGTGAGTAAGCTCAGGATATATGTACCTTAACAAAGCTCCCATCTCACTGGACAAAAGGAGTGCTATCTCTAAGTTAGCTTAGGCCAACACGAAACTGAGTTTGGTAAAGAAGGAAGAAAGCACCAAAAGTTCAATGAGATGACTAAAACTCAAAAGTGAGCAGAAAGTCCTTGCAAGACGAAAGGATTACTATCTGTATTAACAAGAGCAACACCATTCAACATGCGAGTGGAAGACTTACTGAACCCAAAACTTTTCAAGGCGGGATGAGGTGAAGAGGCCATTTCCCTGCTCACATGAGTCAGCCATCATGACCTGATGGAAAGTTTAAGCTCTCTGTTCACAAGCTTTAACCCAGTGTAACATTTTTGTTATAGAGGTCTGATTATACCATTCCCACTGAGAAGATGGAAGTTTTCAGGTTGCATAACAGGAAAAAAAAAACCAACCCTGCAAATATCGAATATTGTTTTAAAAATAACAGCACTTTCAAGTCTTTTCCAAATCCCAGCTGTGGCTAGCCCACCTGGTACCATCACAGAGGGAGGGAAGCTGCACATCATGCCGCAGAGCTGCCTGGCAGACTGGGGGCATTGAGAACTTGCAGATGGAAAATTACAACAGGGAAAAACACTGCTGCACGGTTGAATAGAAAAATCAGAGTATTCAAACTCTGGGAAGATACAGCAACAATATTAATTCAACTCTTCTTTATATGAATTACTTATTGTAATATTACTTATTATTATAACATTACTCATACACAAAGTTTTATAAGTACGCAGTAGTGCCTTGTAGCTAACAGATTGTTAAATAACAGCTAAAGTGAACTTAAATTTGCATGCAAATAAATACTGTAAGTTTACTCCATGTTATTTGTTGATACCAGTTATAAAAACCCTACATATATTTCACATCCTATCTCAAGAAGATTCTTCTGAATCTCTGTTCTGTAGGTATTGGGTTTGTTCTGCTTTTGTTTCCTGTACAAACATTTGGTGGCTCAGACAAAAAACATATTGACAGGATTGAGGTGATTACTTCTGTCCCATGAATAAATAACCACATCTAATCTAAATTAAAGTTTTGTGAAAAACCCACATTATGAAATTCCACTGCTGTATTGTTCCACCAAAATACCAAGCAAGTAACATATTCAAGGAGGTAAACATCAACACCAGATTATATAAACAGAAGCTGGTGAAGAAAAAGCATAAAGCATAATTAAATCATTACAGAGCATAATGAAATAATTAAATCCAGTTTATTACCATGACACACCTTTATAAACAGCAACAGGATAATATTGCCTATATATAATGTGTTGAGATTGCTGCTTGAAATCTATTGATCTATTTTTGCAATGGCTGAATTTTTTTGGGTAGTTTATTTGTGCTCCCTTCCTACTTTGTTGATAGAGAATTTCCCATTGGTTGATAGAAGAATGTAAATGCTTACGATAAGTAAACTCAGACATATCTTTTCAGTGACATGAAGATGCATGAGGGAAGAGGTGGTCCTACTTCTACAACAGATTTGGCAGGCTCAGAAAGAGCTGTGTGCCAGCAAGTCAGCCTATACCTCATAATTTGAGTAGCCTGATCTAGTGAAAGGTGTCCTTGCCCATGTGAACAGATGACCTTTCAAGTCCCTTCCAACCCAAACTTTCTATGATTTTATGATCAAAGGCATCACTGTAAAAAGAGTATTTTGTGTAGAAGTCAGTGAAAAACTTGCACAGTATTACCAGAAAATATTACCAAAGAGGTCATTACATTTTCCTTTCTGGACCCACTGTCTCTCCATTTTGCAGTGCTAACAAGACCACCTTTGAGCAGATTTGACAAAGCCTGCCATGGGCTCTGGGAAGTTCTCAGTTCCTTCTTCTCTGTGGGGTGGACCTGTTCTCTGGATTGGGCTGGCTGCTAGCAGGAGACTTCTCATTTAATGATGAATATCCAAAAGAGCCTGGTCCTCAGAAGGGAGGACCCCTCTGGGGAGCCTGTTGTGGTTGCCAGCTAGGGATACACAGCCAACTTGTTATGGAGAAGGCATCTGTTCGCCTGTGCCTTGTCAGCAAAACACTTAAACATGTGCTTCACAGCAAGCATGTGAACATCACCATCAAAATAAATGGGTTTTTTTGTCACACATACAGCTAGACACATTTATTAATTAGGAAAAAAAAAAGAGATAGCGACAGTTTGGATCAAGCTGTAAATGTGAAGTCTGAAGCCTCTCAGTATTTTCTGGTGATCATTCAGGAGAGGTGGTGGTTTTTTATTTCTGATGCTGATTCTGATAAACACATCAAGATTTTCTGAAGCAAAATGCTACCAAAATTTAGTATGTAGCTAGGCAAGATGAAAGGGCCCATCACAGAAATGAGAATGCTGATACATAAAACAGCCAAAAAATAATGCCAGGCAAACACTGAATCATTTAGGTTGGAAAAGACCTTTAACACCATTGAGTCCAACTGTTACCCCAGTTGCAGGATCTTCCTCTGCCAGCTGTGTTTGTCCCTTGGTGTCACCGCAACCACGAGGAGTTGGTCCTGGTATGTTGTGTACCTCACCTCTGAGCTCAGCCCCTGCCCAAGGCTAAGAACACCATGGTGCCTGGATGAAGCAAGCTCATCCAGAACTGCCTATGCCTCCAACACAGTGCAAGGAAAAAGCACAACAGGGCTTTGTGTTTTTCACAGCCCTGCCCTGAGACATATTTTACAGGTGCCTTGGGCTTGACTTTGTGTGGCTCAGATGCAGTATCTGAACCTCCCCTCATGCCAATTCTGCCACACCATTTCAGATACAAGCTCTATGGCAGCATTAATTTCAGCTGGTTGATATTTCTCCTCCCCACAGAGAATTAGTAGAGATGAGCTGATAAAAATTCTCTTCAGCAGCCTCTCACGGTTAAGTGCCGGCATTTAATGAGACCCTCATACTGACTTGCATAACAGGTTTGTGGTTACAATTCTGCTCACCTGGAATTTTAAATTACTTAAGCTAGGGATGTATTCAAGAGGTAGAACAGATGGACAAATTTGTGACATATGCTTCCTGTTGCTCTTGCTTTCTTTTCTTTTCCCCACTTTCTTATGAGTAAGAGATGGCTGATGCCAGAAGACAGAAAGGAATAGCAGCTTTAGTACTTGTGAGCTCTTCTCTCAGTCAAATTACTTTGGCAATTACCTTGTCTTACTGTATTTTCAGATTAAAGGGGGTGACAGTTTTGCAGTAAAGATTACCCAGAGATGCAATGTAGTTTTGGTCACTTCAAAAACTGAACACAAGAAAGTCACAAAAAACAACACAAGAACACAAGAACATATCCCAGCCTCTTCCAGCCACCCCAATTCTTCTTACACAGGTGTCCTGCCATGGGACTTCACTCACACAGCAGGTCAGCACACTGGAGCAATCATTTGAAACACCAGAGTGAAACAGCACTTAGATCACCAGAGCAGCATTACCTCTACATCACTATATAATCATCATGTACTTACATTTAAGGAAATAAAAAAAAAACAACTAAAATGGTTGAAAATAACTTTTCAAACAAATGGTTCCTCAGAGATAAACAACAGAAACAACTATAACCAGAATGCTGCTTCCAGAGGGAAAGAAGTTCTTGCAACATAAAGACTAAGAGATGGGGGTTACAGAACACAGAGAGAGAAACAAAGAGCTACCAATTTTCATGTTTTCCTGCTTCCTGTCTTTTCCACACTTGCTTTACTTCACAGCTCTCCAATAGTCCTGGTTAGCCTTAACTGACTAACACATAAATTATGCTATACATGTATACAGGAACCAAACATCCTACTCTGAATCCCATGCTTGGGTTCTGGTGCTTCCTTCCACCATTTCCCACTTGTTAGCATTTCATCATTATTTCCCCTGAGAGTCATACCTGTGTATTTTACATCTGCCTCTCATTTATTCTCTAGCTCCTTATCATTTAACATCCAGAAACAGTTGCCTTGGATACAGGGTCACAGCTTGGAGCTGACAAAACTGCTGCATCCAGAGCTTTTACCCAAGGAGTGGGAATACTACGAGTCAGTTCTTCCAACCAGCTCTGCATTTTCAGATTACTAATGAAAGACTTACTTTCCCTTTAACATCTTTCTCAACCTGCTTTACTAAGACATCCCCTTTTGGGCTCAATTGTTTTAGTAAATTGTTTTAGAGCTTTTCTATTTCAAAGCCTTTAATATAAAAGTTGTTGTAAAATCCCATTTGATCTTATTTAGATTACTATTTGCAAACACCTCCTGAACAGCAGCAGTCTGTCCCAGCACTGTGTGAATTAAGACCCTTTAAGTTGGACCCGTGCGATTTCTGAATAAATGAGACAAAACTGCAGTTTTTAGGGCTGGCCTAACCTGTATTATACACAAGCTTGCAGTCCTTGGTGACCCATGTACTGGGGCAGATATTCCATGGAGAAAATACTGAGTGACCATGCAAATTAGGACTGACTTCCACAATCATTCCATCCATTCATCCAAGAAAGAACACCATGATAAGCCTAATGCACGTAGTTAAAAACCACCTGTCTCTGCTGATGCTCCTTGTTTCATTTCCACCTGTGAAACATTAGTCAGGTGTTTGAGGCAACTGCTACTAAAAAAGAGCCATGCTGGCAGAACAGAGCCAGGAGATGATTAACTGAACTTTAAGGAGTTTTAAAGAGCTGCAGGTGATTGTTGCAGGCTTTCTACAGTACCAATTTCTTACTATTTACACACAACAGTGATCAGGTTATTGGTTATCCAAAGTGCTGTGATGCCTTACATCAGTGAACACCAGAATCGATCACCCTTGGCATTTCTCTGCTGGCCATGCTTTAAACCACAGGCTAAAAGGTCATGGCCACATAGTCATTCCTCTTTAATGTATGTTGGTTTTAAAAAAAGTTAATGGAATTGTAAGCCTAAAATAAGATAAGCTTCTAATAGGAAAAAAGAGATTAAATTTTTAACAATCACATTAAATAATCAAAAGGTGAAGTAATAAATAGTTGTTAGGTTACCAGGTGCATGTGAAAGGTACAAAAAGAGACTAAAATGAAACAGTATTTTCTGTAGAAGTGAATCACAAAGATGAAGCCAAAATTATTGCCAGATGTGATTTGGGTGTCGACAGGAGACAGGGCTGGGCAAGAGCACCTTGTGCCAGAGCCAGGAAGGAGCAGCGCAGCTCCATGAAGGCAGAGGTGCTGGGACTTCCCTGCTTCTCTGGCACCTGGTCCTTTCTGCACATGGGCAAGAGGACTGCAACTCCCACAGGCATCCCTGGAGACCAGCAGGATGCCCTGAGAGGCTGCCTCATGGCACTGATGCAAGGGGCTCCTTCAAGAGAGTGGTGTGATGGAAAGCACCCCAGAGGTAACCAGAGGTGCTGGTGGCTGTGATGCTGGGATTTAACAGAGTACTCACGTGCTCTGGAGAGGAAATTTTGTTAGAGAGGGGGTGATAAAGGACCTCTTCTGCTGTAAAGAGGGCTAGGCAGCTACTGAGGGTAAGAAGCTGCAAGAAAACCTGTCTTATGAAATCCTCTGAAGATGGAATGTGAAGTCTGACCCCAGACACAGAGCACTTGCATGCAGAGGTGCTGCTGTTTGGGGCTGATACCTGGCAAGGTCAGGGGGGTGAGGGGGGATCCCACAACCTAAGGAGAGGTTGTCATGTGTGATACACCCACAGCAATATATTTAGGGTGAAGGATATGCTGGACTGAGAGGAGTAAGGGTGAGGTTTCATCTCAGAAACCTCAACTGTTACCAAATGGATGGGGTCTAAGGCACTGGGGGTGACCCCAAAGAAACCTCAGGGCAGGAAAGAGGAATAACCTCCTCAAAACCTGGCTGCTTGTGAAAGTTTAACTTCTCCTCCTCGCAGCAGGTTTCCCAAGTGTTTTTCTAACCTGACACCTTCTAGTTGAGCTTTCCAAGAAAGATCTTCAGTCTCTAGTGGGTACTCAGCAGGCACATTTATCAGCTCAAGTGGCCTAACTTTTGTATATCTGAGTGATACATGGCCCTTAAAAAGATAAACACTGGGGCTTCACCTTCACCACCAGCAACAGTATTCTTGCTCTTTTCATTCAGAAGAAGGCAAGGTTTTATTCTCAGCTGTACTGCACGTTGGCCTTTCTGTGTACAGCCTGCAAACTAAGGGCACACCAAAGACCAACTAAACAAGTCCACCTTTGCTCACTACTACATGCCATCATCCTAAAGACAAACACCAATAAATACAGAAGGAGGCCTGCTGAAGTTGCTTTGGCACAGAACCAAGCCAAGGAAGAAGCTGAAGTGTCTCTAAATCAGTTTTATGGTTCCCTGGCTGGGGCCAGCTGCTCTTCATACACCTTGTACAAGCAAATGGGGACTGACTTGTGCCAAGCCATCAGTATTGCCAGCTGAGCAGCAGCTCTGGCCTAGGGTCTTGCTAAGCAGGCTCCCCTGAACAGGGAGTATGTGGGGAGAGTCACAGGCTCGAGGCTCAAAATCTTTGGCAAGTTCATGTTCAGTTTCCTGGCTAATCCTACTGCAACAGAACATGATTTCGAATGAGGGAGAGGGAGCCTCTCCTAAAAGGAGATGGTGGAGAGTAAAGCTCTGAGAAGGATGAAAATCAGGAGTAGGAATTCGAACTATGCAGACAAAAAGAAAGTCAAGACCTACAAACTGGCACTATTCTTGCTGAATTGACTGTAAAGGGACAGACGGGTCCTGTGGCGTGACAATCTCCCTTCTCTATTAACATATTGTTCATAAACTTTCTTCCAATAGTAAAGGTTTTATTGTTCTTATAAATAATACAATCTTGTCTGCAAAACTCTTGGGGCCAGTCTATGGCTTACACTTATAAAAATCAAGACAGAAATTATTTTCTTCATTTTATGCTGCATTTCTTGGACAAATCTTCAGCAAGATGCTGCGAAATGCCCTCCTGTATTGTCAGTTATTCTGCCTCTTGGCACAGCCAAAGCACTCTAATGGCTTGTTAAAACAGAAAGAATATGGGTTAGTGTAGCCTAAATTAGTCCTAAACCACCTCACAAAGGAGGACTCCCAGAAAAGGGAGATGAGAGCACGATGTTCTTTCTTTTGGTGGCAGCCTGTCTCCTTGTACATTGATCTAAACTAGCCCAGAGCTGCTTCCTGTGGCTGCCTCCACACCTGATGATTGCAGGGTCCTGTCTCTAACTGGTCTTCTTTTCTCATCCTAACAGCTGGGGAAAACCATTTTGCTATAATCTTCTCTGAAATGGTGGTGGTGTTAATATCGGAAAAATATATCCCACACGCTCCACAGTTGTTTGACGAAGCTGTATTACCATGGAAAAACCTTCCCTTTGTACTACAGGCTTAGGGTCTTCACACTCTCACATTAACAGCTGTTGGGGGGGGTATCAAACCCCTGCTCATCACCCAGGCTGTATGAAGAAGCATCTGCCTTACTGCACTGCCCAATATCACCTAAAACACAGGAGTTTCTGAAACACCATCAGACAGAGGAAACACCCCTGCATTTAGAGTAACTGTTTTAAAAAATACACAGAAAACAAAGCATGATAACCGAGAAATATATGAAGTGTGACTCAGTAACCATGGATATATGTGATGGTAGAGCTCATGGACCCCAAGAATCACCAATTCCTTCTTGCTCTTAAGATGTGTCCAATATCTGAGGCCATACGCTGCCACCTCCTCTGACCTTCCTAGAGTCTTCATGCAGCTGATGATTCTAGATGCATATTGTTTCAAAAGTAGATTTCTGTTGCAATCATAATTTTTCATCCTTTAAAGCTGCTTCCATTCTCATTTCCCTATTTTTTTTGAGAATGTTTTTTATGCGGATAATCATGTATCTAAGCAACACCCTAACAGAAAAAAGCTTATGCCCTGTCATTTCAAACACTAGCATTCACACATGCTTTTGCTGTTTATTGAAACTTGCAGTTGCATTTCAGATGTCTATGTACACCCAAGGTTGAGCCTTTTTTTTTTCTGAACTCCAAGTGAAAAAGAATGATGGCATCCAAGTTTTGTTACACTCTTGAAAAATTATTGGCTTGTAAAGAATACTTGCATACGTACTGTCACTTCAGTGCCAGTACATCTCACAATACTTCTCCTTTCAGGCTAAGAAACAGCATTATCTAAATTTCACACGTGATCCTGGGTCTATGTCATATTTTCCCGCATAAGAAGTCTGATAAAAGATGTCACTTGTGGGCTTTCTGTGCCTTACAGATGGGAAAGGCTATGTTGGTTATATTGCTGGCTTTCTTTGGACTGGATTAAACAACAGACTTGTGGCATATTCGTCTTCTGCCACTGGTGTTTGTGTAGGTAGGTGTTCAGAGAACATCTGTTTCTTGATAGTTGTCTCAGCTATCCTGCTTTACAAAGAATTTGCCTGTAAAGATGTACCCAAGGGACAAAAAGGCCCTAAACATGAAAACATCCTTTCCACTGTTAGGCCTTTTTTTTTTTTTTTTTCCAATCTCCAAACTTCTAGTTACAATTTAATGAAAAAAACCCTCTGATAAACCTACCTGGGCTTCTTAATGGTTTAAGGTTTCTTAATGGTTTACCTTCAAGGGCACCTTATTTTAAAAAGTTTCAGCTGAAAGAAAAGAAGCAAATTCTCAAGTATCTTTTTGCTCAGGGGGCTCTTCATTCATGAAGGCACAAAGACCCAATTTTAGTTAC
>VZUA01060965.1:57764-69770 GCA_013401035.1 Horornis vulcanius | reverse complement strand
GCTGGAGCCGCCGCTGCCGCGCCCCCGGGGGGCCGCCGCGCCCGGCCCGGGGGAGGGATGGGGCGGGACGGGGCCGCCCTGCCCTGCCCTGCCCTGCCCTGCCCTGCCCGGCGCTCCCCTCTTCTGCTCGCTTCTCCGCTCCCACCGCGGTACCGGCCGGGCAGCGGGGTCACGGCGAACGCGCTGGTCGCTCACCATGTGTGGGATGTTGCCTTGGCCGCTGCGGGGGTGGTTTGGCTTCAAAACCTTTCCTCTACGCCCGGTGCCAACAAGGTGTTTTTGAGGGAGTTGGTGGTGGTCGGTGGAACGCGAATTACTTAATTTCAGCCATTTCTAGATGCACGAATCGTTGTTTCTGGTCTGACTCCACAGAGGTAGACCCAAGAAGATGATACATTTTGGGTTCGGTGCCAAGTGCCCATTTAATCTTAGCTAGTGTCTGAAAGGTGATTTTTGTTCCCCTTAAGTGTTGGATTCTGTCTTCACTGTTTGCCTTGGAACAAACGCTGTAGCCTTTCTTATCTGTTATGCTGCAGTAAGAACTGCAGTCCTTTCCTCGGAGACTTAAAGTAAATAATTACATTCGTGTTTTTTAAATAAAATGAGAATTCTCACTGAAAAAGTATTGCAGAGAGGATGGGAGTGATGCCAGTCTTGCAAACATATGTGTAGGGGTTGATAACACGTGTAGAAAAGATCTGGGCTTGGAGGAGGAAATGCTCCCCACAATTAACAGTTGCCAGTGTCAGTCTCACTGGGATGGAGCTTGTGCCCTGGTTTATTGTGGTTTATTGGGTTTTTTTAGCCTAGGTTTTGTTTTTTGTTTGGTTTTTTTTTTTTTTGGTTTTTTTTTTTTTTTTTTTTTTTTTGTTGGTTGGTTGATTGGTTTTGGTTTTTTGGGGGGGTTTTTGTGTGGTTTTTTTTTGGGTTTTTTTGGGTTTTTTTGTTTGTTTGTTTTTTGGGTGTTTTTGTTTGTTTTTTTTTTTTGGTTTTTTTTGTTTTTGTTTTTGTTTTTTTTTTTTCTCTACGGGAAAATATTTGCTGCCTCTTGGTAGCTACATGACGTCGTTTAGCAAAGGGGCTATTTGCTATCACTGGAACCTCTCCATAGTTTCACACATTTATTTCTTATTTTGGATCTGAGAGATTTTGCCTTGCCATGAGATTTCACATTATTGGCAGTTATCTCTTGGCCACAGCCATAGCAGGAGAACTTCTTCCCTTTCTAAGAGACCGTTCATACTTGTCAAGTGAAGAAAATGGCTTGGGTTTACACCTATCCTGAGGAACAGGCCACACATAAAATGCAATTAATTAGTTTGCAAAGTACTCTAATCAAAGTATCATGTTTTGATAGCCATTAACATGTCTAAACTTTGGGGTTTTGTCGTTATTGCTTTTGTGCTAAAGCATTTTGTTCAGTAGAGGTGAAAAGTGTCTAGAAGAATCAAAGAAGATTTCCAATCTCCTATTGTGCTCAAGGCGACCGATACCACATGCAACACTTAAGAAAAAAAGTGGCTCTTATTTCAAAGTGTCAGTTGTGTCCCATTATAAATACTAAAACTGAATAAAAATAAAAAAATTAAACCAATAAATCATAATAGCAATAGCTGTGGAAAGCAATAGCAGATCTCAAGGACACAAGAAGCAGAAAAACATTGGGAAAGTACATCAGACCTAATCAAAAGACCATTGATATGAGTGGAAAGTCTCCTATGGATGGTCAAGGGCTTAAGAGATCAGAAATGGGCCATTTAGTGCCAGTGACTATAGTTAGAAATAATTTCCACTGTGGTAATCCAGGAATGATTACGTGCAATCTGCTGTGTCAGATGATGTAAAACTAAACTAATTTACCTGAATTTGCAGGATATATTTTTTTTTTTTGCTGCAGATGGGTATCACAGTTCAGATTCCTAGTGCTTTTGTGTTTGCAGGGGAAGTAAGACTGGGGTTTTTTTTGTTTGGTTGGTTGCTTTTATTGCTATTTTTTACTTTCCTGTTAGGGACATTAAAAATTGAGTGTTCAGTTCTCTGGAGTCCTCAGCAATTTCACCTACTGTGATAGGCCCCTGATCTTTTTAGTGAGAAGCCAGTTAGCAAAGTTTGTGTAACTCGTACCTCACCATGCCATGCATTGTCCCCTCTCGGGGGATGGTTGGCTCCTAGATGGGGAGTGAAAAATTGGCCATTTCCTTGGGTGACAGGATAGTTTCCAAGCAGTCAAAGCTGACTGGCTCTGGAGTCAGCAGTGGCCTCTCTGGAGATGTCCTGCCTGGGAAAGGATGATGCTAGTGGGATGCTGATTAGCTTGAGGAGTCACATCATAGATATAAAGCCTACCAGTAACTTTCCATGAAGAAAAAACTTAGCTGAAGCAGCAAGGGACGTGGTTTAGCTGCTTCAGCATGGACAAGATTGTATTTCCAGCATCACCGAATCATGGTTTCTAAGAATTTGAGCTGTTGACAGATTTTCAAAATGTTTTGACAACTCATTTCACTAATATTTTTTTTTACTTGGAGTCTTTGTCACCATTTTGCAGAAATACTTCAGGATTTTTTTTGTTGTAAAGCTAGGGGGGGAAAAGTTATTTTTTTTTTTTCATTAAAGTCCCACTGAAAGTGTTTGGTGCTTTCCAAAGTAACTAGAGCCTGGAAAAACTCCATTAGCTAGCTAAGAAGTCCTCCAGAGCTGTGGCTTAAAGGAAGGTCATGGTTTTGGTTGCTCTGATCCAGATATGAGCGTTTGAGGAAACATCCTAAAGCTGCTACTGCGCCCCCACTTGGGTAACACTCTTAAAGGCTGTTACATGGTTAAATGAAAGATGTGTTTCTACATTTTCTTGAATAATTGAAAGAATTTTTGAGGGATTTGGTGACTACATCACTGTCTTTAAAACTAGAATTTTTTTAAAAGCTGATGGTCAGCTGTAAATTGGGCTTTATGCTAAAATTAGATCCCTGAGCTGTGGAAGTGTTGTGTGCATGACACCAACCATTTGGTTTGTCAGGAGGTCAGTGTTTGTGAAAGCAATTATTTTAATAACCAAAATATGGTGTTTACATTATTAGCTTCACTGTTTAAAGTGAAACCCGTGCAAAGAAATGAGATGGGCTCATTAAATGTTTAATTAAACCATTGTCTGCAAAGAGGTTGTACTGCTAAACATCACATCTCTTCATTAAAGAATAAAGTTTAAAATGGTATTTTAAACCTGAAAAAGATCAGTAACTGTTATTCCTTTCAAGGGAATAGTTTTGGTTTGTTTTTTTTTTTTTTTTTGTGGGTAAAATCCTCTAAGTTCTCAACCATGGTTTGACTGTGTGACTCACAAGCAAATTAGCAAAACTACTTTTTTCGACTTCAGAGAGACCAAGACTCTACATTTGTCTTCTTGGTTCCAGTACAAGCTTCACTCGTACACCTCCCCACTGACTTTGTAGCAAATATTTGCCAAGAAAAAAATACCAAGTACATCTCTCAGGAGCTTTTTACCACTACATTGGCGTGGAAATGCCTCAAGTAGTTATTTGGAAGTGTCTCATGCAATCTGAAGGTAAACATGCCATACAGTCCCTGACCTGAAATATATGGCTTGTTTCCAGTCGCTGGACATATTTTCTACCTCGACAGTGACCAAAGGCAAATAGATTTGTAACTGCTCCTGCAGCTGGAGTTAATGTTGCAGATGGTTTTGTGTTGCTCTCCATGCAGCCCAATATGGCTGTATAAATTAGTTTTTGTCTGTAACAAGTACCAAGGAAGTTATATTTCAGTGAGTGGCCTTATGGTGAGACTGGGTGCTTGACAAGCTGTGCAGGCAATGAGATGGTGCTCTTCTTCACTTTGTACCTCCTACTGCATTTCAGGGGACAGTCTCTGTTATTACCTTGTAATTAAAAGAAATGGATGAGGTAATTGGTAGTCTATGCACTCAGAGCCTTGGTAGGGTTGTGAGCGAGGGTTTCAGTCACAATACATAACAGAAATGAATATGCCCAATTTTTAAGTTAGAAATCTGGATACTTTAGGATAGAGGGTTCTTCCCAGTGCCTGACTTAGTGTGATGACAGATTGAGACAGTGAAAAGTGTACAAACTACAAGGTATTTGGGGGTGAGTGTGTGTTTCCACAGAACCTCAGATGTTACTTGTGTCTCCTCAACTTCCCCAGGCACTTTTTAGGTTTTGAAGCAAAAGACCAGTCCTGTGACCTGAATGGCCTTTTGTGTTCTCGTGTCTTCTCTCTGGTGCAGGGTGAACTTTTGGGGAGGGAAGAGAGACAACAGGCAGGCTTATAACTGGTGTTGAAGCCATGAGTTGCCTGTTGCAGATGATTTGGTTGAAAACTAAGACATTTTATGTGTTGATTAGCAGGTGGTCCATGTGAAGTCTTGGCATGAAGCTGTTTCCAGGTAGTCGGGCTCCCATTGCTGTGCCAGTAGCACTCTGGCTTTCATGGCAGCAGAGCTGAAGAAGCTGATTGGATAAACTTGAGAATCTTTTGGGAATCATTTCTTGTACGCCCAAACTCAAAATCAAGTCAGGGTGAGGTGTAGGAGTCAGCTAGTGCAAGTTTTTGTTTGCTAGGTTGAACTTCTAGGGAATACTAAGCTTCAGGGAAACAGTATTGTTAACCAAAGATACAGTTTTACTAGGAGAATATTTCCACAGGTTTAAGAGAACCAGGAAGCAATCGCTTCTAAATCAGAGATTCCTTCATTCTTGCTGCTAATTATGAATACACAATTGCCTTTTGTTTTTGTTTTTCCTGAGGCTCAGTGATCTAACTACTGCTTTCTCACTTTCACTGCTCTCACTGAGAGAGAGAATGATCTAATTAGTGCTGCCAATTAGATTCAATTTAAATCTGATGAACAGCTGATTTCAGAAGGCCTGGTTCTATCTAGTGCTCCAAGCACCCTGAGCACATTGAAGTCTTCTCACTTGCCTGTGCTGCCAATGGAAGCCACAGGCACCCTGCATCTCGTGCGGGTAGCTCTGTGTTCACATGACTTACTTTCCCCACAGTTTTTGGAATGAAATCTCGCTTTTTATGGGAAAACCTTCCGCTCTGGTGGCTTATGCTCTTCCTGCGTTAGTTTTGCTAATTTGTTTTCTATTACTGCTTTGCACAGGGAAATCTCAGTCAGTGGCTTAGTGTGCAAGGGATTTTTAATACATTTTAATAATGGAAAGCTACTGTTCTACCACTCAGGAAGATGCAGCTCTGTAATATTTCTGAGACCCTGCAAAGGATAATTTCTGAATGCACAACCCACTGTTGAATTCATGTAGATTATTAGACAATGAACCAATTACCAAATTTTCTTTGGATCTCACCCTGTTCAGCCTAACCAGGGCCTGGCCTTTCAGGAGAAGTCAGCATCCTTCAGCTCTCCAAGTGAACAGCTCAGTTTTTGAAAGGACTGAAAGGTGAGTTAGGCAGTTCTGTAACCTGCCATTTCTCTTGACAAGTATTTGGAGGAAAGAAGAAGAGCCTTTTGTGAATCTGTCTGTTAAGGTTAGAGATGTGGCCCCTGTATTCTGTGGCTGAGCTTCACAGTCCAGAGGAGAGGGATGAACAGACAGATGCATGGATGGATGGATGCAGAAACCTGCAGAATGGGATTGGTGCAGAAACCTGAGAAATCTGCATCCTCCAAGTCCATGCTTGCCTGTATACCGATGAGCTGCAGGGAGCTTGCCAGGAAGGGAAGTAATTTTAGAGTGTGATTTGGAAAATGATTCAGTTTAAAAATTGCTATTTTTGAAGGGCTACTTTCAGCTGGGATCCAGTCTCCAGCCTGTTCCCAGAAGCACTTGCCTTGCTGCAGCAGAGCGTGGTGAAAAGTGGAGGAGGAATGTCTGTCTGGGAGCCGGCAGCCCTGAATCTCGTGATGCCGCTGGGGAAACAATTCATGGGGATGAGGCCTCCTCACATGTCACATCCCTTCCTGCATTTGACAGGTGAGTGTTTAACCCAGCTAGGCTGGTGAACATGGCAAAGTTCACTCTGCCCATCTCCCTTCATGCTCGAAGGAAAGCACAGGAATGTGGGTCTGGAAATGGTGCTGCTGGGCAGATGGAGTTTCAAGGCAGGAAAGCCTACTTTATCCTGTTGACAGCAGCATGAGGAATTTATGAATCAAAGTTGTGAAATGGCAAACACCTTTTTCATGCCATTTGAAGATGTATGGTACGTATTTGACAGAGCCTGTGGCTGCAACTCCTGCAAATCTCTCCAGGCAGTGGCACCGAAACGAAACCAGCTAAGCTGACACTCACTCCATCAGGCTGAGGCTTTACAGAAGTTCAGGACAGGCAGCATTTGATCACAGCACCGAAGAAAATATTGGCAACCCCTTTGGCCAGTTAGATTTTCTTTCTAGGGTGAAAAGTTTCAGAACAATTGTGTGCTGATTACACCTGTCAGTTACCACCAAACAGGTTAAAATGTCCCTTCTGCCCTGGATCTGTCCCTCTTGTTTCTTTCAGGTAGGTGCTGGCTGGTGTTCTTCTAAGGTCATTTATCCTGATAAGCTTCTCTTAAACAGGTTCCACCTGTGACTTTAGCAACTTCACACAACTTGGTTTGTTCTCAAGGATATGTGGAGTGGAAGTGTATGGCTGAAGACTTTGCTTTGGTTCCTATGCAGGTATCAGGCACATACAAGGAAAGCAACATACCATCTTTAGAACAAATTCTAAGCTCCTGCTAGGAAGCAGAGGGTGAAGAGAACATCTTGGTGAGGAGGGCTCCCTTTTACAGCTGTCTATTCTTGCTTCAAGTGCAGTAAGCAAATGGGGAAAAGTATCAAGCTTTTTTAAAAAGGTAAAATTCCAGTTTGCTATGTAGAGGGTTTTAAAAGACTTTTTCAGATTAAGACTTTCTGTTATTTATGGCCACATAAAACAGTGTTTCATATGTAATACCAAAGCTTTCTTTGTGCCTCATATGAAAGAAAGACAATTGCTGTGCCACTGAGCATGCAAAAATGTGCCAGGGAAAACATTCAGGACCAGAATAATTTTCATCTCTTAGCCTGGAAATGAACTTCAGCCTCCCATTTTCCTATTTTTAGAGATGGCTGCTGCCCATATTCACCTGGGCACTAGAGGAAAATGAAATGAAGCTGTTTGGCAGTGTTTTGCAGTCATTTCACGAAGGAGCAGTCAAAGTGCTGCAAAGTGATTAAACTTGTTACAGTGGCTTTAATGCATTGTAGGCGTAGTGTGTCCAGTGCTCTCCCTTTGGTTTTAGAGCACTGGGGTATTGATTTAGCATTTAACAAGCACTTATCTAGGGAAAATGCATCAGTGGAAACAGAGGAAATAGAAATGCACAATGAAGAACATTGAAATATTGAAACCAAACTACATGGCGTGCTTCAGGTCAGAGATTGCTTAGGTAAGGAATGAGGGGAACACAAAGGAGTAGTGGGATGACAGGTGCTTGAGAGTGGACACTTCAGAAGTGAAGTAAATAGTGGTAACTCTGGAGGCACTCTGTGCCTGAAGGATCACCTCTGTAGCTCTGCATCTGGGAGAAGTGCAGGAGGCAGGGATGGAGGATGGAAAGGAGCACAGGCTTTAAAAGCTTTCTGGAAGCTCAGGCTTAGAGTCCTCTCAAAAGATTTCCTTCCGGCTGCGCAGTCCCCTTGCAGGTGTGTTAACTTGGAGTTAGGCATGGTCTAGTGCAGAGGTTGGAAAGTTTTCAAGCAGCACTTGCCAAAGTGTATTTTAATTTTCTTAATCAGAAGTTCAGTGGGCTAACAGAGGTCTGGGAGATAGGGGATTTGTCCCACATGGAAAGGAGCTGTCTCTGGGTGGCCGAGTGTCGTGTTCCCCCGGCACGCAGGGGCTGCTGGCTTCCCTGGGACTCTTGGCTGTATCTCAGGATGGAGCCATTCCCATTTTACAGTGACTCTGTGTCAGGTCCAGCCCATGTGCCATCCACAGCTCCTCACTCCTGGCCTAACACCCAGGCCATCTGTGTCAGGCTTAGAAAACATGGATTTCTAACCAGTTAAAAGCTGATATATTGCATCACCTTGATCCAGTAATTTCTCTTCCAGTTGCCTTACTTACCCTTCTGACCTTGGTCCTGTTTCTCTCCCTAGGCTGAGAAATATTCCAGAATAGAACGGGTTTTATTTTGGTGGGTTATCATAGCTCCATTGGAAATGCAAAAAAATCATGGCAAGCTTCCCACCATCCATGAAGGTAATAAAAGAGAATCCTGCTGGTGTGAGAGCCATGGTACTGGGCAGATCTTGTCATGCTGATAGCAATATAAGGGGAAAATGCTGTGAAAAAAAAGTGTTCTAGCAAGCAGGCTTCATTTCTGTCCAAATGCCAGCATGGCTTATTATTTTCTAATGAAGTGAAATATATTCATGCTCTCTGAAGTTGACTGTGTTGATTTAATTTGTGTTTTATGATCAAGATTCTGGATTTCATATCTTTTATGTTTTATAAGTAGTGAGCAGGGATTTAGCTGCATAAGACACATTAATATCAATACAATATAACTCCCCCGGCACTTCCTTAAATACTATTTTATACATAACAACATGGAATTTCACTTCTATATTTCTCTCATTCTCTGCAGGAAAAAACAGTGAGAGCTAATCTGAAGGCAAGCAGACATTTTATTATTGCTCTCAAAGCAGTAAGCATTTTTAGTACTCAGAATTTTTCCTGCTGACAAACAACAGGCAGTGTATAACATAGAAATCAAATAGCTGTTTTTTGTGGGCTGGGGAAAGCAGCAGAACAATCTCAGGCAAGAAATCACAGGTTATTATTTATTTTACTTGATTTCTGTTTGCTGCTTTCAGAGTTTTTGCTTTAGAGAACTGGTATGCACTAAGTGAGGGAGATCCTTCTCTAGTATGAAATACTATTAGAAAAGGGATGTTCAGTTTTCTAGAGGAAATTTCCCATGTCTGCATCCTTTCTCATGAGTAGAAATGAACCAAATACTGTTGGAAATGGAAAAAGGGAGGAAAAAAGACATGTTTACCAAGCAAAATATGTTAATTTTATTTTTTTCTTTTTCCTTACAAACTATGTTTCTGACTTTCATCCCAACCACTAAATTTGTCTCTGTACTAAAAGACAATTGTCACATCTTAGGCACTTGCTCATCTGGGGATGATCCTAGATGATTTTGAGTATTTTCCAGCAGAAGGAAAGACCTCTCAGCTTCACCTGAGGACTTTTGGACACACTGAGATGTTCTGTTTGAGCTGGTGAGAATTCTTGCTGAACAGGGTCTGTTCTGTGGGATGAACCAGCTGGCTGGACTTTGCATGGTGTACTGTGGGATCACACCTGTATCGTGCTTACCCTCATGTAACAAAACATTACATTTGTCAGAGTTTTGTCTTCCTAAAATTTGCCTTTCTTGATTTAACATATGATTCAGATAAACAAAATTCCAGTTATTCTGATGACACTTCAGAAGGGCTGGACTCATGGTGACCCAGCCACAATTTGCCCTGGTTTGGGACTGCAGAACATTCCTTTGCTCTGGACTGAGTGAGTACATTTGGCAAGTATGGAGCTGTGCAATTCTGGTCCCGAAGAAGGCTGTGCACTTAGTCAGTGGTACTGTTCTGTATTACTCCCATGAAACAAATTCTCCCATCTCTGATCAAGTGCTGAAGTTTAAAGGGGCTGTTGCAATACAAGAGAATACAAATCATCACCTTAACTGCAGCCTGTGGTGATCATGGGATTCAACAAAATAAATCTATAAATCAGCTGGAAATGATCAAGGAGACGAGTGCCTGGATTTTATCAATTGCGTCTTGAATAATTACGAGCTCCCAGTGTGTATGCCCCAGGTCACACACACACACACACACACACTGGAAGTGTATAGCTGGTAGAGATGTAGGCCAGAAGTTCATTATTTGACAGTTGTAGGAGTTATGAGTCCCAGGGACTGCCTGACCTTATGATTCTTCTTCTAGGCTACATCATATTTAAGTAACACTGGGTTTCTTGGGACTGGCGAATACATGAATCAGAGGGATGAAGGTCAGGGAAAGAAAAGATATGTTTAAGCTAAAGAATAACATTGGCCCAAAAACAAATGAGTATGTATTGCCTGTGAATGCACTGAGAGAATATTTGAGAATGTTCCTAGCTATTTAAAATAATTAAATTTCTAAACAGTCTTCCAATAGGAAGAATGAGAGCGGAAAGCTGGACTTACTGTAAGGTGGAGTCTGAAGTGTGTTATATAAAGTGATGTCTGCAATACCAGTAAACTGAATTTAATGGCTAAAGTGCTCCAAAACATCATCAAGTATTTTAAGCTGGATAACATACAGACCTCAGTCACACATGGTATTTCTTTCCGATCACCACTAAAAGGGGTGTTACATTTCCACACTCTTTTTATAGCAATATTGACTTTTGGAACTCAAGTAACTTTTGTAAGCTGCCTGAGGAATGCATTTAGGAAGAAAGGCTAGGGATGATTTTGCTAGAACATCCTTATCAGTGGAAAAAAAAAGAAAAAAGTTATGTCTGTTATAATTTACCAACATGAAAGCTCCTCAAGGTCTCCGCTGTTCAGAACACAGCAGGAATTTTCCAACTGAGGAGGAGAAAGAGAAATGTTTACTAAAAGACAGATTGCAAACATCAAGCTGCCTGTTCTGCAATTGATCTTTTACAGTGAGAATATCCAGAAGATCTATACTTATAGTTAGGCTGTTATTTGGAAAGGCAGTAAAAGACATTCTGCTGAGAACTGCTTCATATTAAGCCTGCAACTTGGGGAGCTTTTAAAATACAGCAATTGCCTTGGATGTTCATTTCAAGGCAGATCCTGCTCTGTACATTTAAAGTAATGATTTGTCTTTCAGATCCACTGGAAGTATGTTTTTTGGGTTTTTTTCCTTGCTTGATTAAGAAGCATAAAAATATCACAAAGGAGAAAAAAGAGTCTATTAGATAGATTTTTGTTAAACACCACACTCTAGCCCCTTCCTGAACAACAACAACAACAAAGACAGCTCTGTGCTTAGAAGTCTGGAAGGGAGGTGAAAATGTTCTTGAGTAGGGAAGCTGTCAAATTCAGTCCATGGGGCAGTTCTAGCTCAGTGAAACACAATGGGAAAACTCAGAAATGGGGCATTGATGTTGGCTGAACGATCATATTGTCATTTTTAGGAGAGGCACATCTACACTTCCTCATATTGACCTTTNCTCTGAAAGGAAGCAATTATCCTGGATCCATGAAAACATCTCAAATGGAAAACACAGCAAGTAATGATTGTTGTCCCTCCACCCTCAAAGAAAGCAGATAACTGCAAAAAATAAATAAAGACACTGGTGAAAGAAAAAGGGATATAAATGGGGCCATAGGTCATAAGAAATTCTGCCTGCTTGCATCTACAGTGCACTGACAGTTCAGCAATTTCTCAAAGGGAAGTGGGTTGCTTTCACAGCATTTTTTGATGCATCTTTTGGGAGTCCTGGGGCTAAAGATTGCCCAGGTGTGATTTGTAATTCTACTTCTCCTCTGTTCCCACACATGCAGTGAAAAGTCCTGTACCCTCTTCTTTTTGAGCATAGCTGGCTAAAGGCAAGGATCCCCAGGGAAATCTACAGCAAAATTGTGTTCCTGCTTTATGATGACAGTTAACTTTGAAATTAAAAACTATTAAAGCAAATTCTAACTGAGCCCAAAATCATACTGGCTATTTGGACTAAAATTTCAGGGTTGAATAACTGGAATTTCAGTATTGTACCATATGTGTTTGTGAAGTGGTACTGTCCCAAATGGCTAGTGATGAAGTGCTTTCTCAGTCCTGCTGAATAAATCTATTTTAAGTCAATTCCCAGTAAAAGAGTTTGAAAACCTCCTCTTGCTGTTGGCATTGTTTATTTGCAACAGTAAAAATCTGCCAAATTTCAGACTTCATCCTGAAAACACCAGGAATTCAGTCCCTTATCCAGCAAAGCCTTTCATCACAGG
>VZUA01060965.1:34548-56013 GCA_013401035.1 Horornis vulcanius | reverse complement strand
CAGAGTAAATCATCTTCAACAGCTTAGGTTAAGCACACCCATCCCCTGGATCAGAAGTTTTTGTTTGTATGTTCAGAGCACAGCACTGCAAGAGAATGTTCACCAAGAGAAGGTACCTGAGGAGCTGTTGACTGATGTTCCACAGAGGTGAGTGGGGCAGGGGAGAGGGGACCAACTATAGTGAGCAGTGGCATTTGGGAAGGACAGGAGGCTTGTCTTCATGCCTTAAAATTTATGTTCCACTTCCTCCCAAAGACTGGGTTAGCTGGAAGTTGTCTTGGTCTGGCAGTGTGTTCAGGCTGAACACAATGTCAGGCTTCTGCAGCCTTTGGAGATTTCTGTTTGGTTTCAGGGGTTGTCTCAGGGGTTTCAGTTCCCCTGCAGACCTCTGCCCAGTGAGGGAGATGCAGCAGAGGATGGAATGGCACAGCATTGCTCAGCTCAGGAGGATCTTCTGCTGCAGCCTAAAACCTGGCACAGACATCACTTCACTGCACTGAGTGATTTTAATTTGATGGAGCCTTCTTTATTCAAATCTCATCACTCTTGAATGACAACAGGAGTAAAAATCTTGAATAGAAATGCTTCTGCCTGTAATTATAATTGGATTTTACAAACCTCCCCTCTCCACTACATTGACCATGCAATGATTTCTTTCACTTCTGTGCTTGTTTGGGAAGAAAGCCTGGTATATCATCAGCATGAATTGCTCTGTAGAGAGTTTACAAGGGCAGGTGTACAGGGGAGAAAGGGATAGTATGGCCTTGTGGTGACAGGAGCTGTTACTGGCATGGAAAAAAGTTTAATTTCAATCTCAGTGTAAAACATGAAGCCAATAACTTTGTGGGTAGTGAAACTCACACCAAGCACTCTCACCCAAGCCTTTCAAACATGAAGGGGGCTCTGACTCAGATGGGTTGGAGGCAGGTGAAGGTGAAACCACCTTGTTCACAGGAAATGAAGTGACTGACGCTGCTTGGGTAGGGGAATGGCTTTATTTCAGTCCAGTGAATGCTGTGCTGTGCACAAGATGTCCCCTGGCTGTAGGATTACAACAAGGGTCTATGGGGTGGAAATTGCCTTGTGCAGCAGAAGCCTTAATGTTCTGGAGCTCAGAGTGTGGCTCACCAGGAATGTTCTGTAATAAAGTAAAATATGGTGGGGCCTTTTGTTCTGTTTTGTTGTGTTTTGTTTTGTGAGAGCTGACTGCTGCTCTTAGCAGCCTTCCTGAGATGAGCTCTCAGCTAATGGGGAATGCATTTACAGCCCTGGCTTCATGAAGTGCACTCTGATGGAACAGTCTCGCTGCTTTTCCAGTTTCTGCATTTATCTTCCTTTGAACAAATGGGAAGGAAATAGTTAATCATTAAACTTGCAGATAATACTGTTTGCAGCTACTGAACCCATTAAAAATGGTTTTCTGGCCTCGGCAGCTTGGTGCCTTTGAGGGTTCTGCTTGTATTCAGGAAAAAAGTCATTTTGCTCTGCTACAGGCAAGAACATGGGAGTCCCTTGTCCAAATTCTTGCTCTGAAATCCTACTTCTGTTCTTTCTCATCATTGCTTTGTTCTCATCATTTCATTGTTCCAACCCAGGGTCATTCAGGCTGAAAAGATATCCTTAACCTGAGCGCATGGAAAGTATGAAAGGCACAGGTCAAGGTCTGTCAGTTAAATAAACTAGTATAATAAACTGCATTATGCCAGGGGAGAAGCAGGCACAGAGCCTTACATGGACTTTTGTGCTGCTTTTGCCATGCAGACAGTTGGCCAACTCAGCCCTTGATATGTGAAATACCACCTCTGACCCTGATATTTTTAATGCAGGGTTTTTGTTCCTGCATGCTGTGGGCTACTCATGAACTGTCAGAACACACAAAAACATGTGAAGTGCTCCTTCAGACTAAGCAAAGTGATTGCTTTGAAAGACACATTGGAAAAAGGGTTGTTTTTCTAAAACATCAGGTACTCTCTCAGAAAGTGTTGAGCATTCCTGTGCTCATTATCATTAGGACAGGAAGAGCTTGATGGAATGTAGGACCAGGCACGGGGCTGGTTCTGGAGTTTGCAATTTCCTTCCCCTTCAGACTTTTGATGTGGACCAGAAGAGTGAGACTTTGTTTTAAAAATAACTGTGGTGACCATCTGAATCATCATCATGGACACTGAGGAGGATTATTAGCTCTCCTGAACCTTGCCTTGACAACCTCTTTGCAAATCTATGGAAAATAGTATTACTGGGGTGTTTTTTTGGTTGTTTTTTGTTTGTTTGTTTGTTTTTGGGTGGTTTTTTTGTTTGTTTGTTTTGGTTTTTGGGGTTTTTTTTGTGTGTGTGTGTGGTTTTTTTTTTGTTTGCTTGTTTTTTTTGTTTTTTTGTTTTTTTTTGTCCCCAGGGAAAGGTTTGCTCCCAACATAGGAGGATAGGAAAATCACACCATTGAGTTTTATTGTTCTTTGCCAGTACATGGCAATCTCAGCTCCTGAATCTTTAGTTTGTAATGAAATGCAAACTAGAGTGTCATGGTCAGAGAATTTTGCCCCTTAATATGTCTTTAAATTGAAGTTTTAATGCATATAAATTGCAACAGTTCTAATCAGCATACTATATAGTTTTATTACTGTGAATGAGCTCTAGAGACATTATTTATGAGAAATCAAGTGAGATTTTATGGTGAAAACCTTAAAGGGGCTCCTTTCACTTGATTAATTAAAAGCAGCACCACCAAAATTAGCAAAATGATGTGACAGTAGGAGAGATCAGAGATTTCTCCTCCATCTCTACTGAGCATGTCTGAATTCCTTCACAATCTGGTAATTAACAGAAGACTAATGACTGCTGAGTGTCTGCCTCTTGCATCAAGCCTTAAAACATGGTCAAGTTTTTGAGGTTTTTAAGCTCAGTGGAAAACCCAAGATATCTCAGCACCTGAGAACACAACATGGGGTCTTACATTGCTATTATTTTTTTCAGAAATAATAACAGAACTTGTTATCCACTGGGAAGTATCAGGTCACCTAAGAATCCACCCTCCTTTGGGGAATATTTTAAGGACAAAAGACATGTTGACCTCTCAAAAACGGAATAAACATGTCCCTAATGAATAATGACTGCTTTAGGGAAAAGATTTTCTTGCTAAACATTGAAAGTGGAACTAAGAACTAGATTTGCTTCAGCTGAATTGTAAACTGTCCTGCTTGTACAGAACATGGGAAATAAAACTGGAATTTTATTTGATGTAGTTGTAGAAGGGACCAAGAAAATAGCCATTACTGACTGAAAACTGCCTCTTGGGCACTGTAGAGAGAAGTGAGTCCCAGAGTAACAGGACCAATAAAATGCCATGAAATATAAAGAAATGTCTGTGTCAGTGATTTTGCAAAATGGTTTTGAGCAGCTACACAATTTTGCTGGAGATTGCTTGCAGAATGGACTGGAAACAGTTTTCCTAATGACCAATGTGCAAGATAAAAATCACATGGTTTTCCTTCATCCCATAGGGCTGGAAGTTCAGAATCTTAATCAAAACTTTTTTCCTCTGACTTAGAGCAGTACTCATAGCCCTAAGGACAGCAACACAATTTGGACAGCTTTGTGAAAGAAGATATAAGAAAGAAGATATACTGCCTGCCATAGGAATCTAAAAAAGTCAACATGCAGCTGGCAGAAAAGGCAAGCAAACACCCCAATAGTTTAATATAACAATGAAATGTTGAAGCTATCTTGATGAAAGGCTTGTTCTATCTGACTCAATTAATGCAGACATTGTCAGTTAGGACCAGAGGGGATATTCTGATCATCAGGTGAAAGTAGAATTTATTCCAATTATTTTTTCTGGGGAGCATAAGACATTGAGTCTAACTCAAGCCTGTCTTTTGGAAATACTTTAGTAAGTTGCAGTGATTAATCACACTTGAAGTTTAAAAATGTACATCTAGTTTCTAACTCAGATTTGCCTGGCTCTAGTTTCCAGACATTAGTTCTTGTTTCATATTTGCTGTTTGAGTTCTTGTTTAGTGCTTACCATTTGTTTTTTGTAAAAGTGTTTATAATATACTTTTTGGTTTTATTTTTGAATATGACAGAATATTTAGAGCTTCCTAGATCTAAATCTCACGCTGGATTCCTCCATATTGTGACTATACTTTTGTAGAGTGGAGCTCTTCCCTATTTCAGTCTAGACCTGTGTCTGAAATATAGAGAGATCAAGGCAAAATAAAGAGAGGAAACAGTATGCACAGGGAGAGATGTCAGAAACACAAAATCCTTGGTTCTAGCTGATGTCATGTCCAAACCCTTGCCAGGTTGTCCTAAGTGAGGCTGGGTCATAGACATGGCTTCACACCACAAACTAAAACAGAGTTTTTGGAAAGAAGCAGAGGGGCCACCAGGAGTTACAAGGGAGGCATGGAAAATCTTTAGAAAATCCTCTGGGGAACCCTGTTTTCCAGGTGCAAAATTATTCCTCTGTTTTTCTCCCTGCTTCCTCTTCAAGAAAGGGAGTGGAGGATGAATTACCAGAGGGAACAGCATGAACCTTTGTCAGGGGAGGTTTAGGATGGATGTCAGGAAAAGATTCTTCACCCAGAGGGAGGCTGGGCACCGGAACAGGCTCCCCAGGGCAGTGGTCACAGCACCAGCCTGACAGAGTTCCAGAAGCATTTGGACAACACTCTCAGGCACATGGTGTGACCCTTGGGGTGTTCTGTGCAGGGCCAGGAGCTAGACTTTCATGATCCCTGTGGATCCCTTCCAACTTGGAATATTCTATGATTCCATGAATTTCAGTATTGCAGCATCTGTTTAGCGCTAATTTGCATCTTGTTTAAAAAACAGTGACAGGTACAATAATGCATTCTGTCTCTGTCAAGAATTGGAAGTTAAAAAAAAAGAGACCTATAAATCACTTTGCAACCATGGAAAAGGCCATTGTATAAATAAGGAAACAGTGGAGAAAAAGGGAAATTCTTAGATGCCTCGCTGTCCAATATATAAATTGCTACACATCGGACATTGAAACTGCAAGAAGGAGTAAAAGACACTGAAAAATGAGGGAGAAAGCCAAGAGACAGCCTGAGAACACAGACTGGCAAACTGGTCTCAGCTTACATGGGTGACTGAAACCATTCAGAAGTGGAAAAGAAAGTTGTTGTTAAAGGAACAGCATCTGTTGGGAGGCACAGCAGCAGAGGTGGCTGTGGAGCTGCCAGTGCAGCAGTTTCCTGGAGGGGATTGGGAATGACCTTCCAGTTGCACCTATGACCATGGTCACAGGTCAGCAGAAACTTTATGCACATGGATCTTTCTCTGTCAAGGTCAGCTGTAGCTCTGTTTAAGCTGAGTGCCTGATTGCAGCTCCAAGGTGGAGCACAAACCTTGAAGGGACCTCCAGATGAAGTACATGTTGGCTGTAGTCTTTTGCGTGCTAATAACCCATCTAAAGCTGTCTGCTTTCCACAAAGATCACAGCAGGAGCCTTTTCTCACCAGTGCCATCCTGTGCCCTGCTTCCATATTTCTCCTGTACAGCACTGGAGTGGGAGAAAGGAGAGATGTTCTCAAGAAAGCCTCTGAAATTTAAAAATGGAAACAAAGTGGTTTTCCCAGTCCTTTATTCTTAGAAATACTGGAGGGATGTGACACAGAGGGGTTTAAGGCTGTTCTGGCTGGCTTCTTTAGGTGCTCAGGGTGAGACCTTATAGCCAGCTCTCTGCCTGCAATGCCAGCCTGAGGTGATGGTGGTGGGCTCAGTGTGGCAGCTCTGGGGTGTCCAAGCTGTGCCTGGAGCTCTGCTCACAGAGCTGCTCCCCCTGCACAGAGCCTTGCTTTGGGTCAGGGTGGCTACAAACCCTCCAGCCTCCCCCTGGGCCACTTTGCAGGGCTGCAGAGTGCAGGGGGGTGAAGCAGGTTGGGTCATGGCTTTGGGGACACATCTGCAGTGCAGTCCCTGGTGTGGGGCATGTCCCTTGGCCACAACCCCAAACAACGCTTGGGAGGAGCTACTTCAGCCTCCTTGTCAGACATACAGGGCTTTTAGTGATTCAGGGAAAGGTCTCAAGCAGGGGAACAGAAAAGAAATTCACTGATAGCAATTTCTCAATCCTTTTTTTGTCAAGGTTAACAACAATTTTTGGAAATTAAACCTGGAATCTATTTCACACTCTCCTCTTTTCTCTTCTCTTCTCTTCCCCTTTTTGCTTCTGTTCCATCTTCCCTGCCAAAAAAAATTACCACTCAACTCAAGGGGGACAGTCCTTCAGAAGGAGCTGGGAATTAATCTTGTTGTTGAAATGAGGAATAGAAAAGTTCTTCAAAACTATGTCATTTATTTATAAAATACAAGACTTATGATTTATTTGTCCTCCCTTTCTCATTAATCTTTGCCATCTTCAGGCATTCAGGAAATGTATGTCAGCCCCCCCCCCCCGATTCATTAAAAGGAATAAAAAGGTTTTCTTTGCCTGCCTTCTTTTGCTGAGCATTGTAGGACTGGACTTTACAGATGTTTTTGGGAAACATAAAAAAAAACCAAAAAAACCCAAAAAACAAACTTTGAAAATTAAGTGGATCCTTAAGAGTAATATAAGCTGTTACTACATTTGTGATAAAACTGTATGATTTGGATTCCAGGTATAGTGTAAGAAAAAGGAAGCACATATATCTTTATTTAATGGATGTGCCCTTCAGGACTAAGGAGCCTTTGGTAACACTTGCAGTGAACCTGCTGCCAGAAGAATTCTTGGCCTGCCAACATACACCTGCATCTAATGGGCATGGCAGGACACAAGAGCTCATGGCTTTGCAGTAGCACAAATTTCCAGGATTTGTTGAAATGCTCTTGACACCTCAAGTTACTGATTGCAAGCCTCTCCCAACATCACCCAATGAATGACACAAAGAGGGCAAGGTGACACAGTAGGGAAAAGTGGCTTCCCTGCCCTTAATTGATGGTGAAAACCTACTGACAGCATTTCCTCCAGCACAAATAAAGGTGAAAAATCTTGTTTCTGCTTAACAAGGCTATGGCCAAGATAGGCAGAGCTTTGATTAAAATGTGCTGGGAGAGTCAGGTGTGTGTTTTGGAGCCCAAAAACTTCTATGTCAGAAGTTGTACTAAGAGGGGAAAAACTTCCCAGGCTGCCAGGATTGTAGAGAGTGGGGTATAAATTTCTTTTCCTCTTTGAGCATCCACTCTAATGCACAATTTCTAGAGCTTTATTAAATGGCTCTAAGAATGAAAGTGGGTGCTACATATGTGTATATTACAAGTAATATTAATGTAGATGTGTTAAAGTAAATTTCCAATACATTTTCCTTTCTTAGTCTTCTTTCTCCTCATCTTCATTCTAACATACTTTTGAGGTGGAGGTGCTGAATCACATTTAGAGGGCATGAAGGACAGTTTGGTCTCTCAGGAGAGTTTTCCTTCAAGGCAGCACTGTCTTGCAGCTGTGGTGGTGAAGATGAGCCGAGCTCTTGCCAAAGTCCTGTGGAGAGCTGAACTTCTGCTTGCCTCAGAAGCCTCCTGTGCTTGAGAAAAGACTTGGTGCTGTTCGGGGTCTGTATGAAAGTTATTGTTTGATTTTTTTGTAGTGAGAAGCTATCTCTCCAGCTGGAGAGGAAATCAACATTCAAAAAGTTAATTTAGGAAAGTACAAATGTACCATTTGGTGCAACTAAAGGTATGCATACCCTGAGAGTAGGGGTCAGCTGTGAGCCTCCATCTGGAGTCCCAGAGACGTGACCCTCTGCAGCCCTGCTGTCAATGGATACATGGCCCCACCATCAAATGTGTTGGGTGCTCTGTGTCTGCTCATTTCAGTGTATATGAACCTGACTAAAGCCTCAGACCTGGGTGCTTGGGTATCAGGAGATCTTCTCAACAGACAAAAATTTCCTCCCTAAATTTGATCCATTTCTCTTTGGTTTTTACCTTCTTTCCTTTCTCACCCAAAGCTACCCCAGATAACTGTGCATTTTTAAAATTGGCATCTAAGACTATTTAGAATTATTTGTGAGTAGTTACCATGTACACTCTTACACTGCTATTATCTTGCCCAGCTGATGCATGTGTGGTCTTGTGGGGATAATTTGTGGGCAGGATTGCTTCTCCCCTATACTTGAAGCACGTTTTGGTACAGCTTTCTGTAATATATGTCTCTGTTTCAATGAATTTAGGACACCCCTGCCTCACTGGTATGTTTCAGTCTTTACTAATTTTTGGAATTTTCCTGCCAAACTTTATGTTGTTTAGTGGAGATGATGGGAAGTGGGACATAGGACCCTTTAAATCCCGCTGTTACAAATCTGTGTGCTGTAGGTAACTAACACCATTTATATATCAGCCTCAAGGTGAAGGTAATAAATCTTGCTCATCCTTGGGACACTTTGCCAAGTGACTGATTAAAAGCAATCTTCACAGGAATTGTTCTCTCTGCAGCTGGCCCATAAAACCTCAAACCAATCCCTCTTTTCTTAGTTACTCCAGTACCTGTAGTAGAAGAAAGCTGTTGGTTCTCTGAGAAGACTTGAATATTCTTCTTTTAAACTTCTAGCATGACTGTTCACTGGTGGTCACTGTACCCTGAAGGTATTCAGTTCTGCTGAGCACCTGGGCTACACAAGAAAGAGAATTAATATGTTTTTTCTCAATGCTATTAGGCTGCAGGTGTCAGTCTGCAGACAGAGTTTCTGGAGAAGGCATGACCTGCCCCAGGAGAAAAAGCTGGAGCAAGCAGCAAGGCTGCCAGCAGAAGTGCTTTTTGGAAGCACACAAGTGGCTGATTGGCAGTGTTGGGGAGGCAGAGGAGTATTTGGGTGGGGAAAGAAGGTATTGAAACAGAGAAGAGGTTTTAACTGCAAATGTATGGTGAGCATAAGGGAGACAAAACACTGCTTAAGAAATTGTTTGATTTAAAAAATACATTATTTGGCTGTCAAGTGAATTATAGAGGAGAAAGGGAGATTATTCATTAGATGCATCATAGCGACAGGACATAAAGGATTAGAGATGCTGTGTGAGCCATAAAGCTTTCACCAAGCAGGGAAAGAGTAATGATCTTGGTTTTATTGTGCTGTTTTCAGGCTGACAAAGTTCTAATTTTGTTCCGAAAATAAAGTTATAAACCAAATAGAAAGGGCTCTTAAATTGTTTGCTTCTGTGATGGTGTTGACTGTGCACAGGACAGTTTGATAACTATCTGTCAGAGGTGTAGAGAAACCTCGTGCTTCATGGAAGCCCAAATAAAGCTCAAAATAAATGCAGATAGAATTTTCTCCCTATCAATTAGCTTTCTGGCTGCTTTTATTTGCTTCTGCAGCACCCTCTGTTAGTGCAGGATGAATAAGAAGTGGCAGTCTGACCACAGCTTCTCATGGGAGGAGGGTTATGTTTGGCTTCCTCAGCCCATGCTGCTCTGGAAAGTGCCTCTGCTGCCTCTCACGCCCACTCTCCTGAGCCACACAGGTACATAATCATCCATCAGCCATGGGGAAAGTGCTGCTGCCACCTCTCGTGGCTGTGCTACTCCAGCACCACCACTGACTCCAGCCAGCCAGAAGCATCCAGCCTGCCTTTCACACAGAGTCACACTGCCAGATCCAGTAAAAACAGGTGAGGGACCTGTGTCGAACTGCAGAATTGACCTAACAAAGGAATACCAGTGGCCTGGCTTCAGCTGGGATAGAGTTAATTATTCTTTACAGCTGGTGCACTGGAACACTACTGTTTTGCATTTAGGATGAAAATAATGTTGATAACACACTGATGTTTTAATCGTTGCTTGACTGCTGCTCAGGGACCAGCTGGGCACTGTTCAGCAGGTGGTGAGCAATTTTATTGTGCATCACTTGGTTTACTTGGGGTTTATTCCTCTCTTTCTTTTTGTTACATCCCTTTTGTCATCATTTTCATTCTTGTTATTATTGTAATTTACTTTATTTCAATTATTAAACTGTCTTAATCTCAATCCACAGGTTTTATCTTTTTCTGATTGTCCTCCCCACCACACCAGGCCAGAGGGCATGGAGTGAGCAGGCAGCTGCCTGGTACTTAGTTGCCTTCTGGGGTTAAACTATGGCAGCCAGGCACTTCAATTCTATTGTTTCATATTTATTATGACTTGGACAGCCCCTTGATTGGCTGTGGGGAAAATGTTGAAATTAAATTCTAGAGTATTTTGTTTACTAGAACAGCAGGTTCTGCTCTTTTACAACACTCAGAAAGAGGTGGTTTGTGAGGAATGCAAAGAATACACTTAAATCCCTTCTGTAAGCAAAATTCAAAACTCAGAGGAGCAATTTAACCTCCAGAGCTCATAAAAAGACAATATAACAGTGTGGCCACCTGTACTTTTTTGAGTCATTCACTCTTTTGAATCACTCTTATGTGGTTCACACAGGCTGAGTGAAAGTGCAGACCTGACCTGCTAGCTGCTATCTTTTCTTCTTTTTTTTCCCTTCAAGCAATTCTCTCCCTTCAGTTATTTAACAGTAAATTAATCTCAATTTCCAAATTGAAGTTAACAAAGAGAGAGACATATTAACTACACAATCAACATATAAAGGTTGTGACACATGAATGAAGTACCAGAAAGATAATGAGATATTAAAAAGAAGTTATTCTGATTTATAAGCACTGAAGAGTTACATTTTCATACCGTCTAAACAATTTGAAGGCTAGAAATGTACTTGAAAAAAACTTCACAAAGGTTTCTTATGCTTCCTCGTTGGTACTTTCATAATGTTCATGTCTTTCCCTTCCTCATGAGTTCCCACTGATGATAACCTTAATTAAATGAGAAAATTCTGTTAGTAGTTCCTAAGTGTATTATCTTCCTCTTTGGGTTACGCTGTACAATTAAACTAATATCTTAGACTGTATTTCTCAAGATTATCTGTTTCTTCCTGTAGCATATTCCCATTCTTGTCAGCATGTCCAGTCAGCAGCTGAAGCAAGCTCTTTCTCACCAGCTCTTTTTTTTTTTTTCCTTCTTCTTTTTGGAGAGCCAGTATTGCATAAAAAACAAAATATGGAATAAATATTTGTAAGCTTGAGCCACAAAAAACTCAGCAAATCCTTTCTTCATTGCAAAAGGTTCTCTTTAACTGAGTGTTTTAACATTTGCTCTTTAAATGGGTCCCCTCTCTCATGCTGAGCCTCTTCTTCTCTGCCTTAACCAATACTTCTTCATGAGGCTCTTCATCAAACACACAAAAATGAGGTGTTGTGCATCATGGTTTGGGGGAAAAAATCATTATCTTCTCTAGAAAAGAGATCATATTTATCTTTAGTAATTTTATTCTATACTTCATCCCTCTTTCTTTTGTGTCTGTGTTTGCACTTACTCTTGCATTCCAGCTTTGTTCTCAATCCTCCATAAAGTCCAATTAATTAAATGCCTTTCTCACTCACTTCTTCCCACTATCTTAAATATGGATAAGCCTGGGAAAGGTCATCAGCTTCAACTGCTCTTTTAATACAGAATGGAGCCAGCCATAAAACAAAGCTCAGATAAAATCAAACCAAACCTGGAAGGACTGAGCTGAAAAGCAATAAATGCTTGGCTGTCCCCAGCAGAACTACAAAAGTGCTAATTTAACCCCAAAAACAAAACTGAGAGGATTATTGGCAAGGACTTGATGAAAGAAGATACAGTTGGTAATATTGATTGTAGTTGGCTACTTTTTCCTCCAGAAAGTGCTTTTCAAACACTAATTAACCATGGTATTGCACAACCTGTGGATCTCTTCTAGTAGGGTTTTTAAGCTTTGGTTCTTCTGTGATATCTGGCCAAAGATTAAGCAAAGTATAGCAAAGCTTCTTCTGGTGGAGAAACAGACCCATTTTAATCTAGTGACCAGTCTTGGTGTGTGCTAATGACTGCTTTATCAAAGAGCAGTCAGCACTTCTTAATGGAGGTGCATTTGTTCTTGTCTAATTGGGCATTAAATAGGGGTAAAAGATCATATTCACTTCTAGTCCTTGGGTGGAAGGGTTGGGAAGGAGAAGGGCAAGGTGCTGGCAGTGAGGCAGGGCAGTTTATGTTGCTGGCTTTGCTTGGGTTTGGTTGGTTTTTGTGGTTTTTTTGTTTGTTTGTTTGTTTTTGGTGGGTTTTTTTGTTTGTTTGTTTGTTTGTTTGTTTGTTTGTTTGTTTGTTTGTTTGTTTGTTTTTTAAATTACAGCTCCTTGGGGCTCTGTCCCTTACTGCATATCCACAGTAGGATACACAGAGTAGTCTGGAGGACCCAGCTAAGGTCTAACCACTGCTGAAAAGCACAGGAGTGTTGCTGTCTCTACAGTCTTCACTCTTCCATCAGCTGAGTCCCTATGATGGTGATCATGGGATTGGCCTATAAAAGTTAACACAGTACCAGTTACCAAGAGTGAATAAAAATATTTTATATAACTATTATCTTTGCCTCCAGTCAAATCTGTCATGCATCACTGATATAGAGCCCCTCAAGATTTGAGCCCCTCAAGTTCTGAACCAAACTTTACAATTTTGGGTGGTTTTTTTTTTGTTATTAATCAGTAGCAATAGCTGGACAGTTATGATTAAGCAATTGCATTGTGAACCTTTGTGCACTTGGCTAATCTTTTGTTTTGAGGGTAAGAGAAGACAATCCCAAGATGAATGGGCTGTCTGGACCAGAGCCACCAGGAGTGAAGTCAGCAGAACTGAGCAGTAACTGGGGGAAAGGTAATTCTGGCAGAGGGAGACCACAACCAGCAACCCATTGACCACCTGCTCAAAATGGACCCCAGGCTCAAATGGAGGGAAGAACTGTGCATGCAGACTAATCAGCATGAGAAATGGGAGATTGGAACTAACAAACACGGGGTTGAGTACTGATCAGTAAAAAAATTATGTAATCTGTAACCAGTGGATGCTGATGCCTTTGTTAAAGAGTTAAATTAAAGTTTGGATGGTCAGGGAGCCAGCCTTTTGTGGGTTACCACCCAGCTCCCTACTTTGCACAAACTAGAAAAAAACCTTAGAAATACCTTGCCTTGGTGTGTGAATTGATGTTGAGCACCAGGTAATGAGCCAGCGTTCAGGACAACAGAACTAAAAGCAGAGGAAGTCTCAGGTTTAGTTTCTGTCTCCATCTCTCATACTGACTGTGCAGCACAGCAGCAGCTGCTTAACCCTAAAAACCCAGTGCCCAGTTCTTCTTTATGATGGGTAAATCACCAAGCCTCACAGGTTTCAAAATACTTAGCAGAACACAGACTGTCCTTCTCATCCTCTCATGCATCAGGTAACACTGTTTATTTTCACTGCGACCACCACTTTGTCTATCTTCCATCTCCATCTTTTCTCTCTGTGATTCCCAGAATTAAAAGACGGATATATTTTTAAGTGACAGCATCGATTTTCTTTGCACTGATAAGTAAAATCAACCTGTCATTTTAGGTAAAAAAATCCTGCTCTGCAGCCACACCACAGCATGGTCTTGCCTGCTGTTGTGCCAGGAGCAGCCTCAGCTGTGGCACTGCCCTGGTGCCACAGCAGGAGCAACAACCTCATTGTTCTTCAAGCACTGAACACCTCAAATACCTCTAAAGTCTTGTGATTTTGATGAAGACTCTGAGAAGAAGAGGGAGATCAAGAGTTTTGTCTGGTACCAGTCTTCTCCATAGGTATTGCAGCTGATTCCTGTTTATTGCATCACACCCCTGCCTCATTGCTGCAAAGAAAAAAAAGCAGGAGTGAGGTGTGGGACCTCAAACCAGCTTGGTTGTACCTCAGCCTGTGCTAGGTGCAGCAGTGTCCCTGAGGGGAGGGGGAAGAAAGCAACCCCATTTTGGGTAGAATTCTGTCCAGATGCTAGCTGCAGTCCCAGTTAGTGAATTTGTTTTCCAGACTCTAATAAAATCCATCTGTATGCTATCACTGCTGGACTAAATTGAGAGAGATTTGGTGAACACATGGCTAACCAGGATTTCAAGTGGAGAGAGACCCTGCAGGAATTGTAGCTCATGGCTTCTGCCTCTGCCAGTGTGAAGCCAATGTGGGAAGCCAAGCACAAAACATCAGACACAGCTGTCACTGATATTGGGCCTCAATTTTCACAACCCACTCATTTTCAAGATATTTTTTTTTTAATTTAGCACAGCTTATTAGAAGCAGAAGGTGTTTAACTCCAGATGGTGTTACTTGGTTTTAAATGCCCTTTCAAGGGGAAGGGCTGCTTCCCAAGGGCTGTGTGGTTTTCCAAGTTCCACTACAAGTAAAGTAAAACTAGGAAGGTTTGGAGATAGGTAGCCTCAAGAATGGCATCCCACCCAGGAGTAATTAAACACTCTATGGCTTCTCAGCATCAGTAAAGTCAGTAGGATGGGGAAGGTTCATTTGCTGATCCTCGTAGTTCAGTGTCATGAGGCGCCCCACAAAGCTGCTGGGTGGCAGGTTTAAAATTAAAATAATGAAGTATTACTTCATGTGGTTTGTAATTCAGTTGCAGAACTCATTGGCACCAGCCACTGAAGGCCTATCATTCAGATGGCTTCCAGAGAAATTGGCTCATTCAGGGAAGAAAGGTCTGCCAGGACCTGTTAACAACAGAGATGTTCACACACTGCCGTGTTCAGGAGCACAGAGCTTTTCATGGAAGTATTGCTGTACGTGCTCCTGCTTCTTCTTCCATCCCTTAAAACATCCCATCAGCTACCAGTAGGGGAGCTTTGGTCTGATCCAGGGCTGCTCTTATGGTGCAAGGATTCCTCAGCCCAAATCAGGAAGGTGATATTAAGCACTACAAGTCCCTGTACAAATAACCTCTCTTCATTACACGTACAGAGTAGAGCTGGGTGTTGCAAGAATGTGGGGACATAGTGAGATAAATATAGAAATATATATGAGCCTGCCCAAAACTATGTATCAGCATAAAAGGGGACAAAGGGCTTCCCTGGTCTCAGTCCTGTGGTGGTGTTGTCCCTCAGAGAGTTGCTGCAAAGTAATTGTATGATGCTAGAATAGGAAAATGAATTTTATAATAATTACAAATCACAGAGGAAAAAAACCCCTATCTTTTAATGAAGGATAATAGAAATAAATTCAGCACTTATAATGGTCCCTCTATTCTGAACAGAATCTGAGTTTGTATTTTGGAAGAGAGGGAGTGCTCAGACATAATTCCAGCGCAGCTGCAGACAATGCTCTTTTGTGGCTGATTATCCATCCATAATTCAGGACAGTGATTTCAGTCTTTTTAGTTTTGCACAGCCCATTTATTTCCAGACTACTTAGGTTTTCCACAGTATTTTAAGTGGTAGAAATCATGCCAGAAGGTAACATCTCTGCAGTGTTACCCAGGTGTATGTTAGCTACCATCAGTGTGTGCCCCCAGACACCAGAGCAGTGGTGAGAGCTCCTGCCTGGGAGCTGGGAAATTGGGATACAGCTGGCTCCTCTGCTTGCTGTCAAGGTGCACTTCATTCCTGGTGTTGAAACCTCTCTTGTGTGCAGGGAAAGCAATCCCCATTTATCATGCTGTAGGGAAAATACCAGCTGGAGAGTCTGTGTAGCCTTGTGGTTTTGAGATTTGTGTTTGGGTTGCCTTAAGAATATTGCAGTCTTTGGGTTTAAAAAAAAAAAATAAAAAATTGGTGGCCCTACTGCATTTTTTTGAGGTGGCAGACCCCTGGTTGTGTGATTTATATGTGATTTGCAAATCCTGGGATGCTGAACTGCTGTGTTTCTTTTCCATGTCCTGAGTGTAGTTGGCAACTAGACCAGCACTAGACAAAGTCAGGATGGCCTGCAGCTGCTCTCACTTTAGCTCTGCAGAAAAAGTTTTCTAATGATGCCCAAGTTCTGCTGAGTTAGCATCTGATTTTTACATGCTTTTTTTCAGGAAAAATAGCAGCATTTTTCAACCAATTGGCCTCATCCTCTCTCCTGGCCTTGAAAGTCTATGAATCTGAAACACAGAAGATGAAGAAGGATTTCTGCTTGTGTCAAGAAAACGCTTTTATTTCTCAATGTTAATATTTCTGATTTAGATTTACTGCTTGGGGGTTTAGAGGTGATGTGGAACAGCAACTATGAACCCTCCTTCCACATATGTTGGGACAAACAGCTATTTATAGCTTTTGATTTGCAGTTGGAGGAAGAACCATAAATATTCCCTACTTCAGCAGGCAAACAGTTCCAGCAATATAAAAAAAGAGCCTCAGTACATAAGAATGGCATAGGATTTGGGCTGCATGGATTGTGCTGTTTCAGCTAAGATTTATCTGTTTGAAGTTCCTGAGACTGGTACAGTCTCGTGTCCATTTCAAGACAGCACAGCCCTGTGGGCCAGTTGTTAAGCTTTGCATCATTAACAGCACAGTGTGCAAAAAATGCTCTGTGAAAGCAGCCCAACTCCTTGGCTTTATGCTCCTGCATATTCTAGGAGAAGACCTAAAAATCAGTGATGTGAAAATTTGCAATGTATTATTATGCTTTTGGGGACACGATAACAATCTGTGATACTGCACCTTTTCTCTAGTCATCTCTGATGAGGAGAGGGGGGAAAGGGCTGTAATTGTTCTGCATGTTTGTTAGAGGATTATTTCACTAGGTGTTTGGTAAAATACAATCCCTCATGATCATGTATAATTTTACAGTGTTAAAAAAATTACCATCATAGCTTTTTACAGTTTTTTATTTTAACATAGCTGGGTAGGTGTTTCATATGCAGTTTATTGATGTTGTATTTTTGATGTCTCCAAGGGGGATGTGGAATTGCTCTTCCCTGGTGACAATTTCTCAATACATTTTCTCACATAGTGCACCTATTCTTGGTATTTTTTGTTGCATGCAGTTCCAGTGGAAATAAACGTTCTTAATCGCAGCCAACTGAGATGCAAACATTAAAATTAAATATAGTTACTCATTTTAAAAGGTCACTCTTGTCTTTTTATTAGTGCTATTTATTTCCTCAAACATGTTTCACATTCAGATCACTAAAATGAAAAGCAGTGTAACTCAAACAGTTGGAGCTGTGGCTGATAGTGGAAGGGAGGATTCTGGCACATGTGGCTCCTTGGTGTTAAGTGTTGCCACTTATCTCTTGGGTTGTGCATAGTCTGCAGAGACATGCCCAGTCCTCTGTAGATCTTCTCATCCCCTCAAAATATTTTCTGTACTCCTGAATCACTTGTTTTCTGCAGTGATGTGCATGGGCTCTCTTGCTCATTACAGATTTCTGCTCTGAGCTACGTAGACTGCAAAATACTTTGAGATTCCAAACCAAATGGAGATTCACACTCTCTCTTATTCTCCTGAGCCCCGTACCCCAGGGCATAGTTAACTCCTGGGAAATGCCAGTAGCTCCAGCTAAGGATGGGAAGACTCTGAAGGTTGAAATAAGGCTTAAGGCAGCTGAACAATTTTTTTTTTTTTTTTGTAAATATTCCTAGCAATTAGGATGTCAAAATCAATGGCATGAGCTGTCACTTATGGTCTGCATTGGCTCTGCTCTGCCATGACCTTGCTCTTCTTCACCACACAAGTCTTCTGAAATTCCAAGGGAACAAATGTTTCTCACCAAGCCCAAGCACCCTCTGCTCATAATCTGAATGTGTTTGGGTTTCTCACCGATCTTCCAACGTCCATTAGAGTCACCAGTAATGAGCCATGGCGGGATTTGAACTAATCAGTACAATTTACAAAATTGTTTGGAGCACAAGAACTCGTAGGAGCAGCTGAGTGGTGACACAATACTCAGGAGACAGGAGTTTTTCTAGCAAACGTGGAGCAGGAAGGCAGCTTGGAGGGGGAGCAATCACTCTGGCTCCCTCCCAGATCAATGAAAACCAACATCTGAGTCTGTGATTAAACACAGGAGCAGCCTGAGGTGTTTTGAACCTTCTCAACAAGCAAGAGAGACAGAGGAAGGCATCAGGGAAGACAGTCAGCCAGTCATCAATCTATCACTAAGAATTGTTTTAATTGCTAAGGGGACAGAAGAGCAGGGAAAACTGATCTCTGGTGCAGAGTCAGAGCATCTCAGATTTGCCATTCTTTCCATTTCCCTCTCCAAATGCTGCTTCCCACTGAGTGATGCTTCTGAACCCCCACATGTCCACTGATGATTTAGAATACATATTTGCATGAGGGGATTATAATTAAGTTCCTCCGTGGCTTCACACACAAATTTACCTCTCCCTTACAGACAGTACCCGTCAGCTTTGTGTCTTCTGGCTGCTGTGGGATCATTATACCCAGATCAGCTGTAGTGTGCAATGTTAATTTGATACTTTAGCAACAGCCAGGAGCCCTGTTTTAGCTCTTCCTGTGCCTCACATTGCTCTGTTCATACTCTTTGAGCTGGGACAGCCAACCCTTGAGACAGGAGGCTACAGCAGGGCTGCTGGGCCAGCCAGCCCCGTTGAGAGCAGGGCTGTCAGAGGAGCTTCTGGAGATGCTGCAACTCCGGGTACATCTGCCAAAGCCTGAACCCAGGTGTCAGGAACACACCAGTTACCCAGCTCTCTCAATTTTCCATTCATTTGGTTTTGAATCACAAACCAGTACCTAATTGAAGCCAGGTCTGACTTCTGCTTTTTAAAATTCCATTTCTAGATAAGTGTGGAACTGAGTTGTGGGTTAAGCCAGTCTGATCTCAAACTGGGGGACAAGCTGCAGTGCTACTTGGTATTTGCTGCAGAAGTGTCATGGTGCCGCAGGCAGTGGGCTTTCCCAGGAGGTGGGCTGGGCCACGTGCCTGCACATCACTCTGGCTGTGGAAGCAGCAGAAGAAAATTCTTTATTTAAGTTCCATTCAGCTGAAGCAGTTTCTTATTTGAAACTGCCAGCCATGATATGAGCTCAGGAAGCATCCCTGCCTGAAGTGGAGGGACCACAAAGGGAGAGGAGGAGGGCACAAGACAGACGGTGTTGGTTCCACACCCTGTTAAAAAGAGGGAGAGCAGGATTTGTGTCAGAGGTGAGGCTGGTTCGTGGTGGCTGAGAGCTCACAGGGGTAGGGGTGTGGCACAGGGCTGCTTTTGAGTACCACGGAGTTGTGCAGGAAGAGACAGAGAAGCTTCTGCTTGTAGTTCACCACCCCTGTGGTGCTGCGGTCAGACCCCGAGCCAGGCAGGAGGACACACCTGCCAGGTGATAAACATCCTGTGCTCAGCCACCTGTACTCTGACTTCAGCAGACTGTCCTTCCAATGGATTGCCAGTCTCCTGTACCACTTTGGTGCAGGACATGCAGACCTACAGGCTTTGTCTGCATCCATAATCCTCTCCCAGGGAGAGCCGGGCATGGAGGATGGCCCCAGCTGCAGCCAGAACTCCTCAGGGCTTGTGCACTCCTCAAACAAGGGTAGAAAAGCAGGGACACAGCTCTTGGGGACACAGTCCTACCCAGGGTGCCCTTTGCTTCTCTGCTTCCAATCATCCAAGGATAAACATATTGGTTTCCTGAGCCTGAGCCTCAGCAGTGTTGTCTATTTAAAAAGTAAGGGTGGAAGTGAGCTATTTTTTCACATATTTTGAGGCTCTTCCTGTGAGGTGCCAAAAAAAAAGAGAAACAGTCAGGGAAAGGTAAACAACAGGTCATTATTTATAAAAGAAAGTACTTAAATGTGAGGCATAGAAGTATTCTTTATTAAAAGAACTCTATTCATTCCTTGATCAACTAGTATGATCTGGTCTACAAGCTCTCGTTCAATGTGTGTTTTAAGGCAAGAAGAGTTTCTATTTTTGGTAATCATTGTTTGCCAAGACTTAGAGCTTACAGACGAGTCTGTTTCTCTTCACTTCACCAGGATTTATAGCTTCAGTCAGCCTTTGGGGGGAAAAGACATCAAGGCCTTCAGCAGGTGTGCAGTGACCAGGAAATGATGCAGCAAAAAATCCAGAGAGGAGGTGACACGATATTTCCCCTGGGATCCCTGTAAAAATGACATGGAAAAGACAGGAGCGTTTGCAGATCGCATTGTGAGCCCTGCAGAAAATGTTATCAGCCAAACCAGGAAATAATCTTGGAAATGACAAGCCTCATTGAAGGCTAATGCTTACAGAGCTGTGGGAACTGGTCCCAGTGGCGCATCATTAGCCAGCCTGGCAGAAAGGTGTTTTCCCATCAGTTTATGTGCCAAAGACTAGCCATCAGTGTGGCACTTCTGGATTGCAGGTGTGCAGTGTCCTGAGCCGTGCTGAAGCTGAAAGGACCTCATGCAGCTGGAGATAACCAAAGGAAGAGCTGCTCCCTAGCTCAAGAAGCAGGAGAAGGAAAAACGATGCGATTTAAAAAAAACTTGTCCAGTGGTTGCAAGCACTTCCAGCACAAACAAAACAAAATAGATGAAGCAAATAAAAGCTGTTCATCTGTCAGGACTGGAGGTACATGTTGTCTAGTTTCCTAATGTGCCATTGGCATTTGCCAGAAGCATCTATTTTTTGAGCTATGTGTCTGAATTGCATGTTGCAAATAAGTAGTTTAGTGCTTGTGTTGCACAAATACATATATTGTCTATGAAAATGTCTTTTTGATGGGTTGGACGCCAAAAGTGGTCTAGAAATATATGCACACCTGAGCCAGCTGATTGTCTGGGTGGTTTCTCTGGGCTGGATGCTGTAGGTGGCACTAGTGGCGTAGCTGATGTTAAATTATGCAGTGTTTATCCCCTTTTGGCTGAAGTGGTAGCTTTTTGATTGAGGCAGAGGAGTTTGCAATTATCTGCAGGGTGTCACGTGTTCAATTGTTCTAGTTTTATTTGTTTTAACTTCATGAATACTCTACACCCACTGGAATGACCTCAAAAAGCCCTTCTCAGAAAGCTGTGATTGACACATCTCTTATATCCATGCAAAATGGAAAGGTATATTTGATGTATTGCAGCCATAATCTGCAGTCTGTGTTGAGTGAATAGAGCCAAACATATTTGCTTGAGCTGCAAAAATGTCTCATTAAAATAATTAGTTTCAACATGAACAGGAGCTGAAGATTATTTTGTAATCTGCTGCAAGCATCAGTCAGTAGTATCGCAATTAAAAGGGTTTGCTGAGATGAATAACATTTTGAATTTATTGTTGTGATGTTACCTACCTGACTGCTTGGCTGCTGTATATCAAGTGACACTACTGGAAGCATGTGGATGAATGCCAACTGGAGATCTGGCCCGTTATCAGACTATAAAATTCTCTTTCCAAAAGTATCTTACTGGGCAAGGCACCTAGATCTATATATAAGTTTCTTAATTGAAACAGATGGCAAGAGGCCATAATTTTTTGCGATGTATAGCGCAGACAGGTAACAAGGACACATTTATCAGCATTGTGGTGAATCACAGGAACATAAAAGGGAGCTCAGAGAAATGTGCTGTCCTATAAAAGCAACAGGAAGGACTCACAACCCCAAGGCTTTAATATTCGGTACGTGCTCTTCCTTTTATACAGCTCTTTCTAAATTCCTGTGTTTGCTGCTGCAGCAGTGGGTTCAGTGTGGTGGCAGGGCTATAG
>VZUA01060965.1:13293-31193 GCA_013401035.1 Horornis vulcanius | reverse complement strand
GTGGGTCTTTGCCAGGCATGTCCAAATGCCAGTTCTCTGACCAGGATGATTTCATACTGCTTTACTTTATATGGCATGAATTCTACTACTATACTGGTGAGCTTTATTATCACATTAACTTTATAACATGAATTACCTTACCATATTTATAACACAGTGTTGCTGTAATATTCAAAGACACCAAAAATTGTCAGCCCTCTGTCTTGTCTTAAGCTTTGGTTGTGACACACAGCAGCTCTGCTGGATGCAGTGACTGTGTCCAGCTTGGACGCTGCCTGAGGCTGGCTGCCTTTCTCTTGGAATACAATCATTTTGTGGCCACAGGCCACAAGATAAGAAAAAACTCATCTTCACTCAGACAATGAATTGTAACTTAGTCTTTCAATCAGGTGTTGAAAGTAGTGTCAGAAGCCAAAATTGTGATGACTCAGGATTCCTTTAGAAGTAAAAAATTGAATCAAGATACGTCATCCTGCTGCCCTGACAAAATTTAGCACTTAATGGTGTTTTTCTTATGGTGTCTCTCCTTACCAGCTGACAGCAGAAAAAGCCAATGTATCCAGCAGAGCTGCTCAGGAGTGCTGATGTCTGAATGTTTGCATGACACTAACAAAAATAATGGAAGAATATCCCAACAATATCTGTTCTTTTTTGTTATTTATTTTCTTGTCTCTAATAATGTGAAATATCATTTTCATGCGAAAAACTTAATGTCCAACAGCTGAGGGATATTTTTCAGTTACATTGCTGCTTCTGGACTGTGCATTTGTAAGAGCCTGGAAATAAAAGATGCTTTAATTGTTCAAGGAAAGAGCGAATTGGCACTGTTGGGAAGCAGATCCGACTTCCATCAAGCTTTTCTGTGCTACAGAAAACAAGAAAGATTCTGGATGTGTAATGGAAAAGTATTTTTAAAAACTAGTCCATGCAATTTATTATTGCCCCATTCCAGTGAAACTTTAATGGATAATGATAATCTGAGAGAGTATTGTACTCTGGGTGTGCTAGCTACAGTGGAAGGATTAGCCAAGACCTATTTGCAAAAGTGACACTTCTCTGATATTCAAATCTGTCTGAGATATTTATATGCTAAAGAGCTGTGAAGTGCTGATATGCTTCTATATTTATGGAGGGTTTCTCCATTGAGACTGAGTCTTCTGCAGGCAGACAGAAGTGCCCCACACCCACAGGAGGTGCAGCTAAAATTCAATGTCTTCTCAGACTCTTCGCTAAAAGGTAGGGGTATAGCAGTGCAGGTGTGGCTTCTGATCTGGCTGGAGTGCAGGCAAAATGCACTCATCCTTGGGAGCTGGACAGGTTGATCCTCTCAAAACTTCTATGCAAAATGACATGGACAGGCTTGTCTCTGTTTCAGCACTTTTGCAGAGCTATTGGCAAAGTCCTCCTTTGGACTGCTTTGGGCATCCTCTGCATTGGTTTGTAAAACTGATAATTGACACTGGAGCAGGCCCAGAGGCCTCCCAAGATGATGTAGGGAAGTGAATGAAAATGCACCACACAGGAGAAGATTAAATGCATGATTTGCTTAGCCTAGAAGAATAGGGATGAGAGAAGATCTGATTGTCTATAAGCATGCCAGGTAAACAAACATCCTCATTCAGAAGAAAGCAATCCCAAGAGTATATTGCAGAGATATCATCAGCCAGCTGAAATGGAGAAAGTTGGGAGGACCCAAACCCCTCTCAGGAAGTGTACTGATTTTTCCCACTTAGTGAGGAGCAGATGGGAGAGAAAAAAAAGCGTTTGTCAGTCAGTTGGACAAGCCACAGAACTTTACCACTCTTGGCTTCAGATTTTCTCATTTTATCACTAGAGGTTTGATGCCACTAACATGAACAGGATTTTATAAGCACCAGCTAACTCAATAAACACCATTTCCTCCTACAGGGACAAGTCCTGGAGCTCTTTCAGTCCTCGGGACTGCAGCAGGATTTTCTGCATTCCTGCCACGTTCCTGCTGGGAAGGATTTGTCATGTGGAGTCCCACCACCACTGGTTCAAAGCCAAGTCCAAAATCTTTCTGGGAACAGAGTGACCAGAAGGCACCACTCTCCCTGGCATCCTCCCCAAGCAGATCACAGCTTCTAGGTGCCCACAGGAGGGACCAGAAACTCCCAGTCCTTATGTGCTTGTCCTAAATATGTGCAATTAGGTAAAGTTAGGTAGGTGTGGGAAGGGTTATCTCCAGGAAAGCTGCTGTGTGGGAGGAATAGGGAATGGACCACGAGCTGGTGCTGCTGAAATGTGTCAGCTGAAACTGCAAATGGTGATTTGCTGTGCTACTTATCTTGATGCATTTGTATGAAGGGAAAATTACATTTCCCAGGAAAACCAGTGGTTTTGTAGCATGGCAGGGTGCAGCACCCTGCACTGACAGATGTTTCCAGGGGCTTTATCTGTCAACTCAGTTCAGATGAACTCTGCAATGCCAGGTGCTTCTTGTAGACTACTGAATAGATTCCTGCCAGAGAAACATAAGGCAGTTTCCAGGTGACAATAAATGTGATTTGTGATGGAAAAAGAATGGAATACCTTCTCTTTCACTACCATTAAAACTTGAAATATTCACTGAAATCAAGCCTTTTTATAAGAATTCCACTGCTAATCCTTGCTCAGAGGGTTTTTAAGGACTATGTTGCAATGTTTTAAACTTACTTCAATGGCAATCAATGTGCCCATTAAAAACAAATGAGTCCTTGAGAATCAGAAAAACTACAACAGGAAGAAAGCTCAGGATTCATCAGAAAAGTTGCAGGACCTTACAACGTCAGAGGAAAATATTCTGCTTTCAACATCTCCCCCCACCATCCCCAGCCATGCTGCCTCATGGCAGNTTTAAGTCTTTGTTCCTGGTACGTAGCCAAGAAAGACAGGGTAAATGTATGAAATTAAAATGGTCTTTGGAGTTAGATAGTGCTGTATAAGTACATACAAAGTATCTGGGACATTCTTGAATTAAGTACAGTAGTGCTGTGACCATAATCTGACTGATTCAATGTAGGAGCCTCCAAATCACCTTCCTTCCTCTCCTGGAGCCACCTCCCAGTCTCTTCCAAGTAGCTGAGGTGGCAACACAAAGGTAAATGAACTCTGTCAGTGGTACTGCTATGATGGTAATAACAAAACAGCTTTAACACAGGCTCTTCTCTGTGAATTTGATTAATCAGCTAAGGACGAGCTGGCAAAAACTTACGACTGTTAATGAAAGTTATGGAGGAGAAATTAATGCCTGATCCCCAGCCCTGATAAAATGGTCCAGTGGCAACGCCATTCAGCTGGAAGGTACTGTAGGCTCTAAATTTGCTCTGGTGCTTCAGTTGATTGCCAAGAGGATGATAAAGCATTTTGGTCACTTGCTTAATTTTGTGAAGCTGCTAAGGTGAGCAGCTCTGCCCATTGAGAAGCTAATCTATGAGAAAACTGTAGTGCTGCACCCAGAGGTGGTGCTTGGAGTGAGTCTGGTTGTGTGAGACGTGATGCTGGACCTTGTAGAGTCACACAGCCTGGGGGAAACCTTACACACAGCTGGCAGCCTGAGGAGAATACTGACCTGGTCTTTAAGATGGTTCAAGCTGATTTTGTTAAAGTTTTGTTAAATTGCTGTGATATCAAGTTTGGCAAGTATTTAGCATGGCTAAATAATTCTCAGGCTGTCTAATGGATAAAGTTGGTAGAGATAATGTAAGGAACGTGAAAACACACTTTGGTAAGGAACAGGAAGATTGCTGGGGTGCAGTAGCTGAGTTTCAAGCAAGGTTCAAGTCTGAAGGGTGGGTAATTCCTAGCTCAGTTCCAGGCCAGCCTTAGCCCACTACCCTTTCACTATCCACAGCACATCTGTTCACTTTGTTATCCAGGAGATACCATAGTAAATGCAGTTTGCAATGTTTAAATTAACTCTAAATTTAGAGTAAGGGCAGAAGAAATTCCAATTCTTTGAGGCCTTACACAAATAAACCTATCTGCACCAAGGAAAAGACAGAAGGAGACACTCACAGTGTGGCTGTTTCTCTGAGGCATTGTATTCACTGATGCTTTTATTACACCACAAAATAAATCACCTCTTTCACAGTTAATAAAATTTAGGCTGTAGCTCTTTATTTCTGCTATATCTCTCCAAGAATGGGTCAGCAAATGGTGTATGACACTATCAGTTGCTCTTTCGTCTTTATATAGAAATTGGACTGGTCAATGTATATTTCAAAAGAAAAAAAAAAATTAACATATATGAGCATGTGAATATAAATATTAAGCTTGCCCTAATTTTTTTGGCAATAGGTAGATATCACTATTTAGAAGACCTGAACAGATATTATGGATATTCTGGAAATATGAGCTGCCTATAAAGCTTAAAAATTATTTCTAATGTATTGAATGTATAGTTCTCAAATTTGACTATTGCCTAAGGAGGAGGATTTTCAGTTTTTCTCTTTCCATCCTGTTTGTACAAGCTAGGCATGTTCTTCCCATCCTCACAGCTTGCAAGCAGGTTACTCCTTTTGTGCTACCTGGTCTCTTTGCCGACTGAAGTTTTCACCTAATTTTGACCTTACATCCTTGTGGCTATAAGTCTGTATCTTCTTCAGCACTGCTTTTGTTGGCAGCAAATACCAAAGGGAAACATCTCTTTTCATTCTGTAATTTTTCTGCCCTCAGTGATCTCTGTCTACAGAGGAAATTGGACTTTTATTTCTGTGTTTCTGTGGGAGCTGAGGTGAAGAGTAGCTTCAGCAAATCATCCTAACAGCTTATTATTTCCAGTCCTCCTACATGATCTCTCTGCTTATGTAACTTTATAAAGGATGCATTTCAGGCCAATACAGTCAGTGTGCCCATCAGTGAGATGCCTTTCCTTACCTTGGTGTGACCAAGGCTGGGGTCGAGCCCTGTCCCCCGAGGGCATTGTTGGCACTGTGGGGTTCACAAACACAAAGTGGCTGGGAAAGAGGACAAGTGCCTGGGGAGGAAAGTGGGTGTCCCTGGAGGCAGAGGCATGGCAGCATCGACCTGATTGCCAGCAGTGGATCTTAAATTAGCCTTGAGACAAGAGGATTCAAGCCAAGATACCATTATAAATATCGGTGAACAATGAATCTCCTCTCTTCTTTTAAATTTTATGTCCCCTTTCCTTAAAATGTTCAAAATTGCAGGACAACAGCATAATCTACTGGCAATATTTGCCCTTTTTCTTTTCTAACATTTCCAAATCCTTGATATTGTTCCCATGAAGATGTGAACAGCTGATACTTGATGCAGAAGTACTTGATTAGTACTGATCTGATGATCAGGGCCAGGTACTGAGCTTTGTGCCTCTGCCTTGACATGAGCATGATTTTACCCCTGTGGGCTGGCCTCAGTGAGGGCCAAGTGCAAGCACAGCCACAGGAATAACACAGAAGTGAGAAGCAATAAGGCAAACTGTAAAATAGATGAACATGCCTGGTGGTGGTCTCACCAATCACTTCAGCTTCTCACCCTTGGTGTTTGCAAGGACTCCATCCAGAGCACCAGGCATCTTCGTAGCCTTGCTCTTGGCTGGTATCATTGCTGCTTGCAGGGTTTGGGGTGCAAAAATGGAGACTGAGCAAAACCAGTGTGTTTTTCTCTCTGCAACACTCTCAGTTCCTGGCTGGCAGGGCTGTTTGTCATGCATTGGCAATGTCAACCCTCATTTCCAGGATGATTCTACAGTCAGGAAGGTTTCTTTTCCCTCTCAAACTCACCTCTCATCTCAAAGTTGCCTCAGTAGAGTTCTCTCACCTCTACCAAATATTGCACTGCTCTTCTGAAAGAGGAATGTCCACATTTTGTCCCTTCCACCTGGATTTAGGTCTCACATCAGTGTCATGCAGGAAAACACAGAATTAGACCTTAGATCTGATATTTGCATTAGACACAGAACCAGATTTAGTGTGTACAAAAGGATCCATTTTGTTGAAGTGCATTCATTTTTAGGAAGACAGTTATCAATTTGCAGCTCAGCTGGAAAACTGTTTCAAGGGATAGGCTGATCAGCTGTTTATAGAATTCCAAGTCAGCAAAAACAGGCACCAAATAAACCTTGAGAGAGTCAAGGTTTATTTTAGGGGTCAGCAATAGTGTACTGCCCAGAGAAAAATGGATCTGATAATCATCAGAAAAACAACCCAGGAACTGGCACTAAAGAATCAGTAGCAAGAATGGAATTTTTTACCTTATTTTAAATTAATCATGTGAATCTTGGAGGAAAAGCAATCTTATTTCCTTCCACTTCAGCTGGGCCTCACTGATAAAAGGTCTTTCAAAGAATGACTAAGAAAAAAAAAACTTGAAAATTCAAACAGCCAGTTGCTTAGGATCAATTCACACAATGAGAATTAGAATCACAGAAGGGTTTGGGTTGGAAGGGGCCTTAAAGATCATCTAATTCCAACCCCACTGCACGGACAGGGACACCTTTCACTAGGCCAGGTTGCTCAGAGCTCCAGCCAACCTGGTTTTGAAGACTTCCAGGATGGGGCATCCACGGTTTCTCTGGGCAACCTGTGTCAGTGTCACACCACCCACACAGTAAAGAATTTCTTCCTAATAGCTAATCTAAACCTACTCTCAGTTTGAAGCCATTCCTCCTTGGTCCTGTCACTACAGGACCTTGTAAATACTTTCTTTCCACCTTTCATATTGGCTCTGTTCAGGTACTGGATGGCCACAATTAGATCACCTCAAAGCCTTCTCTTTTCCAGGCTAAGCAAACCCAAGAGAGGTTGCTCCTGTGGTTTTCCCATTCAGTGGCAATGTCCTTCAGAAAAATGTTCACACTTTAGGAACTCCCTCCCATGTTTAAAACAATTTTGGTTAATGGAGGGTTTTGCAATTCATGGGTAACTTCATAAAAAATAAGTAATGTGGCTTTTGCAATAAATTGTAAGTGCCAAAACTCTTAGTGCTCTCCAAGGGGAAAATTAAGTCAATGAAGCCTGGACTTCTTCCTGTGTTATTAAATGCCATCAGCAGAGATATCAGCTCCAGCCATGATGATGGATGTACTGGAGCAGTGACGGTGTCCTGTGGAGCATTCACTGCCGTGATGGTCACAGCAGCCCGCGGATGTGACTGACACTGACACGCTTCCCCTCAGCCTCTTGCATTAGAGCAACCGGGGCAGAGCAGAGAGCACTGTGCCACGCTGCCCTGATGGAACATTTGTAACAAACCAGTGACTTCCAGCTGGTATCCCAACGCTGGCAGTGCTGCCATAAAACATTTGGCAGCTGTACAAACTCTGTAGTTTGCCCTGGAAGCTGTTTATTTTTTTTAGCACCTTGTCCTATATTTCTCCAATCCTCCACTTGCTTTCACAAAAAAAGGGACCTACTGTGCTTCCTGTTGCTGCTCCTGCCAAATATTTCCTTCCCTGGTGCAGGAAGGAGGAGTGCCTATGGCAGCTCTTTTGAGAAGGTGCAAAAAATGTGAGAAGGAAATTCCTCTTCATTCCCCATTTTTTTTCTGGAAGAGAAACATAATAATTGAAAAAAACAAATCAGTAAAAAGTGCATGCTCCTGTAGAAGATTACCCATACTGTTTTCTTCAGATTTGTAGAAGAAAGCTAAACAGAGGATGTAAAGAAATTGTAGAGGGGCAAAGAAGCAATAGGAATGCTTTCCTCATTGTAGAAAATGACTTGGTGAAAATAAAGTATTTGTAAACAGTGACGCTGTAAGCAGAGGAATAAAGGCCAAAAGATCCACCTGAAATCAGATATATTGAACAATAAGATGCCAATACTCTGATACACATCACATGAAAATTCTGGGTCTCTATAGTAAAATCAATACATCCTCGAAGTTCTTTAATATGTTATTTACTAAATATCCTACTCTAAAAAACCCAAAACTGTTTTTTTATCCCTCTCTTAAAATGCTTTCTTGAATGCAGGAATTCTTTAGGGTCGGTTGGATTCAGTTCACCTTGCTGTTCAGCCAGGTTTCCCTCTTCATTCCAATGGTTCAGTCATGACTACAAAATACAGTATCAGTAGGATACTTGTCCCATGTCTGCAGGTCTGAACTGTGCACTTCTGGTTAATAAAACCTCAATCAATGCTTCTCCAGACCAAAACTGCCAGTTTCAATCAGAGCAAAACTGTCTGATTAAATAAACACCAAGGAAGAGATGATCCAGTGATGACTGTGGATCAAATTATTTGTACAGTACCTCAGCAATCTGGTAAAGAAACCAAAAGATGCCCAGCTGAATGAGTCAGTTTGGTCTGCAGTTTATAAATACAGAGTTGCATATTTATAGCAAACTTTCCCTCCGTGATGCCTGCAGCAGCATCTCCCACTGCTTCTGCTGGGGTAGGAGATCAGCTCCCATGCTGATAAACAGCAACTCCTCTGTCATTCATAATGCACAACAAAACTAGTATTTCCTTGTGCTTCTGGTTACAGCTCTGTTAACAGATGAAGACTTTGGAAAAATTTATGTTCAGCCCTGGCAGTGAGTGTCTTTTAAATAATCTGGTCTGCTTCCATTCCTTTAAATAAACTGTCATTATTCATAGCTCTAACACCAATCCCATGACTTAAGTGCTATCATATACTGGAATTAAATCATAATAATTCAGTTTGGGGGGGTTGTGGTTTAGTCAAAGCTTGAAAGGACTTGGTAATGCTTGCCTTTATCACCTCCCAGCAGCACCAAAATACATCTGGGCACGGAGCCACCAGAGTTGAGAAAATAACAGCTAGTACAGGATTTTGCTGCATAAGCTACTATGGGTTCCTTATTAATTTCTCTACCACAGAATATTTTATATATCTTCCATATATTTGAAATCACAGGTGACCAAGCTCTAAATGTTTAAAGCATCACCTGGAGGACCACCATTGTGCTTGACCACTTCATTCCTCAGGCACAGAAGATCTCTCCTCTGCAAGTACAGAACTCACTGCTACAAAACCAAACATTTCCTTGGAGACTGCTCTGTGGATGCAGAACAGATTTGTGCAAAAATCTGAGCACCATCTGAAATTCAGTAGACTCTATTCAGGAAGCAAGGTGTTCTTCAAGGATTTTTCCCTAATGAAAACACACACCACAGCCAAGAATGTATCTATGCAGTGTAGTGCTCATGAAAACACAGGGTGTGCATTTTTAAGGAAGGCAGTAACTTCAAATGATGACACAGCATGGAAGGGCTAAGGTATTCCTAATTATTATCAGTGGCATAAAAAGCCAAATTGAAACAGAATGTATTACACCCAAAATTTGCATGTTTGTTCTTTTTTTACCTCTCAGGACTCCTGTCTTGTGTGGATGTAGAAAGGGAATGTGTCTGATGCTTCTCGTGATTATGAGGAGAATGAGACACACTGTATTTGGTACACACATGATTTCTTTTTACACTTATTTAGCCCCCTGCCCCCAAGTTCTGAATGCTGTGGGCTCTCAGCCTGCAGCCAGAGAAATGGGACCCAGACTAAGCAACTGCTGCTTCAGGGGAGACACCTGGGTTGTTGGAGCTTGTGCATAGCTTCATATTTCTACACAAAATGTGCCTGATGGCAGCACTGGCATATGCAGTTTTTTTTGGTGAAGAATAAGAGAACACTTCTTCTATTTTACAGGCCTTCCAAGTGATAATTTTGCAACAGCTTTCACTGTTTCATTGGAACAGTGAACATTTTGAAGTAGTTTCAAAGCAATAGGCAGCACACTTCTATTACACTGATGTAATTATGATATACTATATAATATTTTTACAGCATTTCAAGATAAGGAGCTTCATTTTTTTCTGAATTCATTATTGCTTTCATTGGAAAAGTGCCTCAGCATTATTTAATTTCTCAGCTTTTAAGTTTCTCCCAGAGCTTCAGTGCAATTCTCTACATTGAAAATAAAAAATGGCAAGGGAACAGAAAGATTTCAGGGCTCCCTCTGCCATTAGCAGTCAAATCAGCAGGCAGATATCTGACATTTCTCTTCAGAAAGGGAGACTTACCATGTTTTTGTGGGCATAACAAGTGAGATATGAACGGGGACCTCAACTTTTAACTGCTCTGCTTTGTAAACCAGACTTTGATGAATGGTCAGCCTGTGTCCTGCTTGGGAGATTTTTTTGTGATTTTGGCAAGTTACAAGGGCAAGGGAAAATGCGGCAAATTTTTGTTAGGAAGGGAGCTTGTGTGTTTCACTGTATCAGCTTTGGAGACACGTTTTCATGCTACCTCCTAATTACATAAAACTTAGTCATGTGTTAATTGTAACTACCCTTTGTTACCTAATATATACTTTACAGACTATTATATACTTGTGTTAATATTCTACTGCCTTCTTATCACCCCACTTTGCTTTAAACAGGAAATGTTTCATATGGTGAGGAACTAAAATAATTCCTGAGTGTGAAGATCCTTAACGACATGGCTGCGTGGCATGAAACAGAAAAAGAATAACATTTCCCTCAGAGTGATTTTCACAGAGAAAAAAAAAAAAAAATGGTGATTTGATGAAACCTAAGTATTTCAGGGCAAACACATTCATTGGAGCCAGTGCTTTCTGCAGAGTGTAAAAGCATTTTCTCCTTGGGTTGCCCAACTTCTCTGCTGCTAGAGGGAAAGGCTGGCAGTGGCCCTGCTTTCCTGCAAAGCCCCTGCCTGCTTTTGTATAATTTGGTTGCAGAAGGCAGCCCTGTTTCCTTAGAAATCATACAGGGCATGGTGTTTCTTTTTTCCCATGTATTGTCCCATTGCAATAAATATGGACTTTTATTCCATCTTAGAAGGACCTCCTTTAATTATTTCTGCTGCTGTCACCCATGTAAGTGATGGATGAGGCTGACCTACACATGCAGAAGGGAGCTCACAAACAATGTGTAATATCTCTGTTAGCCTGGGGCATTATTCTTTGCTCGTGTCAGCATTCACAGAGCTGCTTGCTCAGAGCAAGCACACCAGGGAGCTGATTACAAATCTCTGTGGAGATGACTGGACTCAGAATTATGTTTCCCTTCTGAAGGATATTAAAAAAACCCACCAACAAACACAGCTTGTAAAGAAGGCTGCCAAATGTATAGGAGACAATCAGGTTAGGAAAGCGTGGATGTCCTGGTTTCGACTTGGCCAAAGTATTTCAGCAGGAAAAGCTACTTTGCAAGCAACTTTAGAAATAATAAGGTAAGAAAAGCATGTATGTTTTGCACAAAAAGAAAAAAAAAGTCTTCAAAGTTACAAAGCAATAAGCACAGAACTAACTTCAAACAAATCAGTGCTCTCATGGAACCGAAGCCTGAAGTGAACCATGTAATTAATTTGTGTTCACTGATTTGCTTTTGGACATGACACCTATCAGTGCAAGACAGTGAAATCAAACAATCCACTACATTAACAAGGATTTCATTCTTGGGAATCTCTCTGAACAAAATACATTTATCAGTGGGGAATGACTCCCAGCATTTCAGAGTATAGAATATGTTTTCGTGAAAACCAGCAGTACCTTTGATGTCAATACCAGTAGGGTAAAGCTTTCCCCTTTCTTTCACTGAGCTTTTCTACTCTTCATTTGATTTTCTTTAATTCATTTTATGAATTCATTTATGCAGTAGTGTTTCCCAAAGACTGAACTCCATGATGCCCATTTTGATGAGCATGTGTATGAGTGAATGGAAACCTTTTGCATTATTGCACGCAGGTGCAATAGTGACACCAAGGTCACTTAGCACTGTGCTGTGCTTCTCTGTGGATTTATTGGATTTATTTTGTGTGAAGGTGGTGATTTATACATTAACAGGAAAAGCCAGCTCAGGCAATTTACATGGTCCAGTAGCTGACTCTGTGTCAAACTCTGTAATGCTGAGGAGCCCAAGATTTCATTATCCATTTTGAGTGCAGTTCCTTCTTTTTCTTTAAATTGTTGCAAAGGGTGTTGAACGAGGGCTGAATTTTCTTGTTTTATAACACCACTTTCAAATCCATGTTTGGCTCATTCTACTGCTGCTATTTCCATGTTGGCTTTAATAAAAAAGAAGGGAGCAGTAAGTTAGGCAGAAATGACAGATACTTGTGTGAGAAGAGCAGGAAAAACACATAAGAGATTCAAGATCAGGCTTAATGGGTATTTTAGCTGCAGAGAGTCAAAAGAGGACAGACTTTACAGCAGCTAAGTGCTGTTCAAAGTATCAGCCACTTAGTATTAGAAAATATCTCCGTATCCTAAACAAGCCCCTCCATCTGTAGCTGTTTTATAATTTTCTCTGTCAGAAATAGGGAGGAGAACATTAAACAAGTAATTTTTAAGCTTTGGTGATTATTAGGATAAGGAAAATGGAAAGGTGTATTAAAGACATGGAACAGGTATTCCAAAAATAGTCTTTGGAATTTTGAATACATCTATTTGTGCTGGTTAGAGCAAACTTAGAGCAGAATAGGAAAGCTTATGTGACATTTTTGGGGTGGATGAAGCCAGTTTGGCCTTTGGACAGAGTAGGAGCTTCCTTATGTTAAAGAAAATCTGGAGAAAAAACCTCAAAAGTTGCACGTGACTGCTCAGCAGGTCAGGAAATAAGGATTATCTTGCTTTGAAAATGACACAGCCAGCTGTATTCCAGGGAATTTGAGCTCTGAAGTAACAGGCTGTGCAATGACACTTACAGGAGCATTACAAAACAGGACACAGATCTCTGAGAGGCTGTTTGGAGTAACAATGTAAATACCATGATGAGACCTCTGAGTAAAGCAGAGATGGACTTTAGCTCAAATTTCTCCTTTTCTGAAAGGGAAGATAAAGGCTGTGCCTTGGTTTTGATCTTGGATGTACCATGTACTAAAGCCTTTCAAGAGTTCAGGAGTATGGATGGCAGGTGAATTAAAAAAAAAAATAGCTAAGGTCGTCTTTATTACTGTAATTACAGTGAAAAATGGGAGGTGGAGTTTTCCTGCCTTTGTCTCAAAGTCTTTAGAGAAAAAAAATTGTAATTGAGTTATATCCCAGGAATTCCAGTCGAACACAAGACTATAAGAAACCAGCCAGGATTTCTGCCATTGCCTTTGTATGCCACAATAAATTACTTTTTCCCTCTGATGCTCATAGACCTTTTTTAACGTACCTTGCTTGTTTCTTTGTGAGCAAAGAGCAAATACTTTTTTTCCATCTTAAAGGCCTTTGTTTCGGATGAGAGGACACTGATAAGAGGAAGAATAAAAAGTCTGTGCAAGAGAGAAGAGTAGTTAAATGTTATTATGAGATGCTGCAAAGAAAAGGGCCTCCAAGCGTTGCATCCTTTTCCATATCACTTTTAAGAGGCAGTAGGCAGGAATGTTCAGCCAGGTGTCACAGACTGGGTGCACCAAAATTCCCTGCCCTGTTCTGTCAAACACTGGCCATGCGCGCTGGGTGTTTGTTTGCAGGAGCCAGCAGAAAGCTGTCCCTGCTCCCTCCTGCTCACCTGGACAGGGCTGGCACATCCCTGGAGCCAAGCCAGGGACTGTGCCTGGAGGGCCATGACCTGGCTGACACTTCTCAGCCCTCAGTCTGGGGTTAGTCCAGCCTCCTGTTCTCTTTGAACCTCTCCTGTGGCTTCCTGTATCATCTTCTCCCTCCTCCTCTCCTGGATGGTTTTACACCTCTGTTGCCACAAGAGAGCCCAGAGGATGAGCCTTCAAGCTGGGAAGTTGAAGGTAACTAAGTCAAGCTAAAGTTTTGCCATTTTGCTTGTTTGCAAGTGGGTACAGCTTGTCCCTCACAGCTCAATAAACCTCAAGAATGTTAGTTGGCAGGTTTGGGGAATTAGAAAGCTTTTACTTGTGCTGTGACAGGTGGCCATCGCACAGAAGTGTGAGAAGAAACCATCCAAAAGTAGTTACTGCTTGCTAACAGACTGACAAAAGGTTTCAAGGGAAGCAGGAAAATGTGGTGGCAGAGGAGACGAGCCAAGCCAGGATGCTCTGTCGGTGGGAGAGAAAGGAGAGCCACCAACCCGTTCCCGGAATTAGCAGAACCGTGTATTTCAGTGATGTTGTTTTCCTTCCTTTCCCATCCTACTTGCAGTCACTATTTACTGTGACTGTGCTATAAATAACACCAGGGAGTGAAAGCTGATTTCAGTCCAAGGTACATATCCAGGAAAGCTCATAAAATTCAGATGCATTTCTTGTGCTGAATGATCTTCCCACCAAAGGGCAAACACGGAAAGGTGATTCATTGAGAATAAATACAGAGCCATAAATATATTAACCTTGCTTCTGGCTTCACTGGCAATGTGTGGGTTAGGTATGATTGTGGCCATAATAGTGGCCACCTCTCTGCCCTGCTCTACAAAGGGCAATGTGTCCTTCCCATGGAACAGAGGAAGCCAGGGGTTTTGTAGAAGGTGTCTCTCTGTTTTCTAGAAGGGGTAAATGCCCTCACCCAGAAGCCTGAGGGGGCTTATGGAGACACAGAACACAGCTTCAGGCATCTGACATATCTCCACCTTAAAAAATCATTAAACAACCCCAAAAAGCCTCTTCTGGTGGCTGGTACATGAGAACTGTCCACATCAAAGCACACAAGAAAGCCTGCTCATTGCAGCTTCTACATAAATATATCCAAGGCAGAGGTCTGAATATTTCTGGAGGCCTTTTTTGCTGCTGTGTTGTGCACAGCTCTCTTTCAGTGTGTGCCTGGTGCGAGTGTCTGCATGAGTCACAAACTGAGTTTAGAAACCAGAAGCCTTAACAGGATCTGTAGATATTTGCTGGACACAGTTTGTCTAAACTTGGTGAAAAGAGTGTGGTCATTTTGGCCAGGTTTATTTTAGGGGACATATCATTCACCCAGGAAGATTGCAGGTTAGAATTAACTTCTCTAGGTCTGAAACTTTGGGACTCAAGGATTGGTTTGTTCCGAAACAGCCACAGATTCAGGAAGAGTCTTGCATTCACCTGCAGATGCAAATCTTGTTTTCTTTTTTCCATTGGTCAGTCATATCTTGAAGGTAATTTCAGGAGATATCAGGTCACACACACACACACATACATATATGTATAAAGAATCAGCAGCCTTGTAAGTTTTGCACATCCATAAATGCGCAAAACAGGGAAACTGCTGGTGTCGGTTTGAACCAGTGCCTGCTCACCTGGGCAGAATTCAGTTTAAGGTTACTTAGAAGGATTGGATATTTTTAATTTTAATCTTGGGGTGGGGGTGGGGAGTTGTGTTGTTTTGTTTGGGGTTTTGCTTTTTTTGTTTGTTTGGGTTTTCTTTGAATAATTCCTTGTTTTTAATGTGTTTCCATTAACAAAGCATTTTCAATGAAGTCCATTTTGAACACCTAGTTCAAAAATTGGTGGAAAATACTGGGGGAGAGAATAATTTCGGTATTGGAATATATCTGCAGACCCCACTAAACATCCAGCCTCAGAAATGCACTGCTATCTAGGCTGATATTTTAGGGTCTATTACAGAAATATTCCCTGTGATGTGGCATGGTGGTCAGGGCAGTGAGACGGATGTAACAGTATTTTGTTATAACAGATAAACTATTCCCTCTATTGACCATTTCTTAAGGCTTTCCAGACATGGAAGGGAACCCTGTATACCCCTTTTCCTAATTTTTGACTTAGATACTTGCTGACTGGGTATTGCTGACCCAGTGGGAAGGACACCAAAGATGTTTTTGTGGGGCACAGGCAGTCCCCATTAGGTCTTCACTGCAGGAGAAACACTGGGAACAACCAGAAGTAGCAGAAGTTTCCAGTGAGAGGGGGAGGAAGGAAAATAACACTGATGTGGGAATGGGAAGTAATGGCACTGGAGAGAGGAGAGCACATGCCCAAGCAGAAGGGAGAGGAAAGCAATGCTCCTGATTTGTTGTGATTTCTGCTGTTCTTTTTTCCCCTTTAGCTGTCTGCCTGCAGAGAGGAACAGAATGTGCCACAGTGAGTGATGAAAGGAGGAAAGCATCTCCTTCAGGAGTAAGTAAATTCAAAGGGAGCTCTTCTCTTTGCATTGCTAATCTTGATAGCATATACAGCCCTTGAATACATAATCCATGTTAATAAACCTGTGGAATACATGCAAATTGCTTTTTTAATGTGGTCAGATTTCTCAGAGCATCATTTTGATTTATTAAGTCTATTTTCTACAATCTATCTAAATGTATTTCTTAAATAGCCATTTAACAAGCTACTTTCCCTTTCTTACCAGCTATTAGGCAGGTAGCCTGAATTTGCTAATGAAGTTGCCAGAGGATAATTACAAAAAGAACTTTCCAGTTAATGCAAGAATTCTGTACTGGTTACTTGTATTAGTGATCAGTGACAGCTGCAACTGACTTTGCTTGAGCATACATTAAGCTCCTCACTCTTCCTGAGTATTAAGAAGTTAAAATTAAGCATTTCAAAAAAGCTCTAAAAGGTTTATGCCTCCTGAAGAAACGTGGATTGCATTACAGTCAGTGGGTGGTGAGCAACTGCTTTTTTTTTGCATCACTTGTTTTTCTTGGGCTTTACTTTCCTGTCTGGCTGATAGCAGTGCCATGAGTGAGGGGGTCCAGAAGAAACTTCCCAAGATTCAGAATGATGACCACAGGGGACAGCCAGCTGCATTTCTGGAGAATTCTTTATCCATCAAAGTTATTTCATAAAGTTTGAAGAGTAATAAGGACTTGGAGAACAAAACACTCTCAGCAAGAAAAACCATACCATTTTGGCAATCCACTTCCTAGGTGTGTTTTCACAGGAGAGTTGATCCTAAAACAGCTTATTCCTGAAGCCCTCTTTCTCCATAAAAAGTATGATATACATTTTCACTTATTAGCTCCATCTGCATCTCTTTAAAGCACAGTTCCTTTATAAACCCTGTATTTTATGGAGATAAATATTATGGCCCTTTAAGCTGTGCAGCTTTCTGAGGGAAGAGGTGTCCTGTTGTTGGCAGCATCACAATTTCCCATTAGTGGCATATTTGCAGCTTGTAGCTAAACATTAAATAGACTATGTTAAGGCACAAATCCCTGTAGAGCAGTTGTTCTGGTCGAACATTTAAATAATTAACAAAATCCCCATAGAGCAAGGCAGGCCCCTAAGCTCCTTCACCATGAAGGGCTGAATGATTTTGGAATGATTTATTGTCATTAAAGAGAATGTTCAGTCTATTCTCCAGAGATCATATGCATGAAATATACTTAAATGGTTTTGTAAAGGCATAAATACATTTGTATCACCCTTTTTTTATATGGATGTAATTTATGGCTTACTAGTTATATTCTACCACAAGTACTTGAGATTCTTCTGCAGTGCATACACTTTTTGTAAAGTATTTTTATAAAATATGGAACCTTACCAATCCATAAAAAAAAATGGTTTTATTGTTTTTGTATATTTCTGAACATAGTTCTCCATTATGAGCTGCAATAGCACAGAACATTTCAACTCATTGTGCTCTTTTTCCTCCCTTTCTTCTGGATTTTTGGGGAGAAAGGCTAGAACTCTTATTCCCAACCCACAAGAAATCCAGTATTTTTATGCAGTCTTATCTGTGCTTTGCTGCTGCTTTGCTGTAATGCAGGCTACATCTTGTTTACTAACCTCAGGGTTAGTTCTGGTTAGTACAGTGTAAGTATTTAGACAAAATGTAAAAGACAAAAGGCCCACACACAGAGAGAAATTACCTTGTTCAGGTCACAAGGCAGATGTAGCAGCAGAGCTGGACCCAGAAATCTATGGGGCCACATCCTAAAATCCAATTTCTTGGCAGTAATATATTGTACAGTTTTAAGGGGGTTTTATTTGTTTTTTACTGCCACTTTATTCTGTTATCTGGTACTATACATACTAAGTCTTTAGTTTTTAAAACAGCATGCCTTATTTTCAAGAAAATTCCAAGCAGAATGTACAGCTTCTTATGAAGAAACATAGATTTT
>VZUA01060965.1:192-13277 GCA_013401035.1 Horornis vulcanius | reverse complement strand
TTTTTATGAAGAAACATAGATTTTGTGTATAAGCTTCAAGACAGCGCTGTATTTTCCCCATAAGACAGGCAGTTGTTTACTAATAAAATAGTTTTTCCAACATTATAAAGGTAATAAAGATGAATATTCAGGTAGCCTGACTTCTGGTGTCTTGAGAGACATCACTAGTTTTTAAGTTCACTGCTCAAATGGATACATGGTGTTTCATACAAGTTGCCACAGTGATCCCGCATCAAACCCTGAAGAGGTGCTGGCTGCATGAGTGAATGCAGCAGAAAGTTGTAGCAGTACCTGTGAGGGTGATGGGGGGTTTGAAACGTCCCAAAATAAATGTAATGCTGCTCCTGTAGCTGGAGACAGCAATGTAGACACCAATGTGCTGTAGAGAGATGTTGGTGCTGGGAGCAAGGCCCTGCCCTCTTCATGTTTTCCCCATGTCACAGTGCAGCAAGATGAAATCCTGACTGTGCTACAAGCTGAGAGCACAAGTCCCTCACACAAAGTCCTGGTCCTGCACAGAACAACCCCAAGGATCACACCATATGCCTGAGAGTGTTGTCCAATTTTAAATTATAACAGCCAGGGGCCAATCTATTTTCTTTTTGTCCCAAGTTCAGCTGTTTGCTTTTTTTTTTTTCCTCCAGAGCACTTGTAGCTGGATGAAATTGATTGATTTGTCAGTGCAAGCCTAGAATTTATTGTGAAAAAAAAACCAGCACAAGCAACAGTATTTAACCATCTACCTTCCATGCCAGAGCTGGAATGAGCTCTGCAGAAACTCCTCCTTGACATTAAAATGAGTGGTGATGGGGGAGGACTGATGGGTACTGGTAGGGATGAGTGTGTAAAAGATTGAAAATTCTAATGTACAGTGAGGGGTTTGAATATTAAATAGAAGTTAATTTGACACTAAAGGGAGGAGCAGGTTCACCCCAAAGTGGTGCCCACAGACACACAGAGACACACAGAAGAGACACACAGAATCTTAACAAGGCAGCAGCTCCCTTAAATGTTACCTCACTGGTCCAGCAAGTCACTGATGTGCAACAATTCCTTTAGCCATTTGTTGTCAGTGACACGGGGCTTTCAAGATAATCCCTCCTCTCTGAGGTTTAACATTTCATCCATTCCAAATGGGATAAGGCTAAGACTTTGTTCATGAGCCCTCAGCTTAGGCAGAATGTAATTCAAAGTATTGAAAATAACTTAAGCCTGTATTTCTTACCTACCAATCTAAGGAAGTTACTTATTTGGTCTCAAGCTCTTTTTTTTCTCCTAACGTGAAGCAAACACAGTTTAATTTTACAAAACTGTAAGTGTGTAGAGAACAGCAAATTTTTATTTTCCCAAATGGCACTGATTTGATCAGTCAGGCTGGGCATATAATGCAATGAAAGATGTTTTCCTTTTTATACATATATCTATGTGAATATTTGGATACACAAACACATCAATAACCAAACCCTGAAAGTGCCTTTGTTTTCACTTCTCTGCATATTTTCCACAAACTTCCCCTGCCCATGCCTCCTCTGCACTCTGACTTGCACACCTGCCTTGACAAAGGTCTGAGAACCACAATGCTGCTTTGCCTTTTGACTTAACAAAAATCTGTGCTGTGCAGGAAGTGATGAAGTATTACAAGAAATACACCAGAAAGTGAGTCCAAATGACATTTCCAAATTGTGCTGATGATAGAAAATACCCTCCTCTTCCAGCTTTATAATGAAACCATATACTAGCCCGGGCTGTATAAAATAGGGAACGCCTTAGAAACTTTTTGTTTCAATGTTCTGGATATCCAATCTGGAAAAAAAAAATCCCCACATCAAACTTCTATTTGCATCTACATTTTAAAATATTCCCAGGCTGGAACTTTTTTTTAATGCTTTGCTCCATACCTGTGGTAGACAGGTAGGGATTTTATGGAAGCATTATTGAAAATGAAAACATAACTTTGACTGTAAGAACCAAGATACCTTAGCCTTCAAAATTTATACATATTACTTTGAAATTGCTATCTCAGGGCTACCTGAAGCGCTTGTTTGCTAACTCAGCAAAGAGGGAGTTAGTTGTTCCTATTACCAGAACAATGCCTACACTTTACCCATCAAAAGTCACAGGAGGGCACGAGAAAAACGAGGGGAGATGTTAGGACTAATGGACATGAACTGCTACACTGCAGTTTTATTTCCCAGCCCAAGGGAGGCTGGGGAAATGGATGTGAAAAAATTGTGCAGTGCAGAAAGGAGCAAATTATTCTTGAGCATTGACAGCAATTGTATCTGTGCTCCTCCAACAAGCAGCACTGTTGAGTGGGAAGAGTGTCAGTCACTCTGGCCCAAGCAGCCCATGCTGGGGTCTCCTCATCCCCCCACTTCATGGCACCTTTAAATGGTCCCCATCCAGAGCTTCAGCTTCCTCACCCTAACAAAGGAGGGCTCTTAAGAAGCAGAGCAGTTGGGTTTCTTAGTTTGATTTGATTTGGTCTGTTTTGTTGTTTTTTTTTAACTTGAAGAATCAGCATCAGTGAGATCTGGACTAAGGGTGCTCTTCAGCCTGCTTGTCACCAGTACTCCAGAGTCATTAGAGAACAAATGAAACAGCCCAAAGATCCAATATCAGTTTTTGCAGTGACAGATGAGCTGTTGTGCACTACACCATGGTGCCAAGCAGATGTGGGGTCTGGAGAACACAGAGCCAGACTCTCCCCCGAGTGCACAGTGGAAGGACAAGAGGCAGAGGACCCAAGCTGCAATGAGATCAACCCCACTAGAAATAAGAAACCTTCTCAGGAAGGAGTGAAGTGCTGGCTGCCCACATCTCCTTCCTGACTATTCCCAACACCCTGCTGGATGGGGTTGAGCAAACTGTCCTAAGCTGGTGGGCAGTCCTGCCTGGAGCAGGGAGCAGGAGACGAGACCCCCACAGCCACCTCCAGTTGGATGGCCCCCAGGACATTCAAGAGAGAACAAAATTCCTTCAACCCTTGCTGAGATCACCCTGTGAGTGCTCACCTCCTACAGTAGATCACAGTAGTCATGACATGAAAAAAATCATCTAGCAATTTTTTAAATACCCACAAACCAACCTGTGATGGCCTGAATGTTTCTTGTCTGATAGCTCAGCATCTTTTTGTCTTCCATTTGTCCCCAAATGGCATGTCAGGAGCTAACTCTGACTTAATCCAGACAGCAGGGTACTGGGGTTGCTGTGGCAATGATTTAAAGCTGCAGCTGCTCCCTTCTGCTGCTGTTGATCTGTTCATGCCTTAGATTCAGTGTTTCCATCCCTACCTGCTGCTCCACAACAGCTCTTACTGCTCTTCTGGGAATAGTAGTGCTCTTGCTGGGTGGGATAAGGGGTAAAAAATGCGGCCTCCTGATACAATATTCAATATTCTTGGAGTTCAGTGGAGGCTTGTTTCTATATGTTCCTCTTCCTGCATTTGAGTCCTTCTTCCTCCTCACCATTCTGGTTTCTGATCCCCTGGGCATCCTCAGGGCTGCTGTGTCCAGTCTCTTCCAAAGGCTCTGAGGGACAGAGTGTGGCACTGCAGTGGTGACAGGAGTGCAGGGGTGTAACCTCACCCAAGCTCACCAGGCTGGGCTCTCCCTGTTCAGTGGTGGTGTCAGCCCAGGGTGAAAGCTGAAGCTGTAACTGGTGTCTTTGGTGTGAATGCAGAAGATTAATTAAAACTTACATCAAATCACTATTACTATGTGCTCAGACTATTACAAGGTTACCCATTCCTTTTGTTCTGCTGATGTTCCTTATAGAGTTTCAGTTTCCACATTGCATACAGATAAATAGTCCCACTTTTTCACATAACTTTTAACAGGTTAGATGTTGGCTAGTTTCCTCACAGGCAACTCCCCTGACATGTTTATCTTACTTTCCAGTTTTGAAATACCATTTATTCTAGTATTTTAGAGCTTGTTATTGATTTCATTTTAATGCAAGGAAACAAAACAAAGCTCAGAGGATGCCAAATTTCTAGGAAGGACCGTATGAGGATTTGTCTTGCTTGGTCAGTAGCAAATACAGGCTGAATTTTCTACTTCTCTGCTCCTTCTATGGCAATATCAAGGTCAGCTAGTTTAAATTCCAAGATGTACTGAAAGTCACAAACACAATGTGTTTTTCCACAGATCTCTGTGGCAAGATATATTATAGAAGAAGAAAATTACTTTCTGTGCACCAATTTACATTCTCCAGGGAGCACTGCTTGTAACACTCTGCAGACCTTTGGTCCATGCTTGAATCAGGATGGGAGAGGGTGTTTTTTCCTCTAGACAGTTAATCAGGAACAGAACACTGTTCTGAGCTTGCACATGAAACTTGGATGCAGGATGGGTGGGATCAGGCTGTGTCCATCCTTTCTCATCTGGACACACTTGTGCAAACTTAGGGCCACTGATCATTGCAAAAATCAGATTGCAAAGGATTGATTATGAAATCAGATCCCATGTGTGTGTCTTTTTTTATTTGATCCAAATGTTAAAGGCAGGCTCAACATTTTGTTTGTTAGCAAGATCTCCTAAATGTCTGTACTCCGGTCTGGTTCATGATCTAGCAAAGTTAAATTTAACTTGTTAAATTAGATAGTATTATTAAAGTGCTAAAAGTCACTGCCAAACAACAAATTTATGTCCATGGTTGCTTGCCCGGCCTTGGAAGCTAGAGAGCATTTCAAAAAAACCCCACCTGTCACACCCATGCTAATTCTAGAAGTTCTGAAGAAAAACTGGATGTTTACATGTTTCCCCTGCTCGGGTCCTGGAAAAAGTCCTTTATGTGCTAATTGTCTGGGAATATTGAGAATTGACAGCACTTTCTTGAGGTAACAGCCTTGGCAGCTCCCCAGTGCCTAATTATTCCTGTTGCTGATTTTCCCGGAATTCACCTTAATTATTATTATTTTTTTTTTTACATTCTTTTATTACCAGGTGCTCTAGTGTCTACAAACACCACCTCAAAGGGACGATCTACTAAGATGTTTTAATCCTGCCAGTGGGAAGAAAGAGAAAAAGAAGTTACTACTGGTGTGCAGGAGTCCTATGCAGGGTTTGTGTTGATAAATTTCCGGCTGTTTGCTGAAGAAAGGGTTAACCCGGCCCAGCCCAAGCTGGTTACATCACTCTGCCTGGAATCACTCAGGTTTTTGTTTCACAGCGTCTATTCCCACCATCCCATCTCTTTCCTGCAGTCTTTTTACCCCTGGATATAATTCAGTGGGCTGCAGGTAATTAATTATAAATTACCTAGCAGCTTAATTATAAATGAGCCAGCACACGGATCAGCTGGAGCCTGACCGTGACAAAGGCACAGCTCAGAGCTCCAGCTGTGCCCGGAGTGCTGCCAGCACCCTGGCTGGCCCTGCTGCTCGCCCAGGGCTGTCCGCGCCTCGCTGCCATCCCCAGCGAGGATACACCCTCCGGCAGGAATTACTAACTTTTAGTCCAGAGAGAAAGCCGACAAAGAAGAGTAAACTGCGTGTAAAAGCTTGTTAGAGAATATCTGTTGTATGGGCTGAATTGCTCCGGTGCTGAATGTGAGAGGTGGGGGTTTAGTTAGTGCTCCGTGTTAGCCCAGCATCATTCCTACCAAATGGCAGAATTCTGGTCAGTGCCGAGTGTGTTTGGAAGCCCCACAAAAGCAGATGGAGTCTCTAGAAATCTGAAGAGGGCAATGAAAGGCAGAGACCCCATGCCAAAAACAGTATTGCAGGTCTGACACATCCTGAGACAGCTGCGAGCAAAAAAGGACCTGCAGGAAAAATTTACATCAGAGCTGAGCTTTTCTCTGTGAGTTCTTTGCTTGGAAAAAACCCCCAGTGATAATTATCATATCCTCATTTTCCCCATATTCATCTAAATGGTAAGGAGAATTCCCCTGGGGTACATTATTCAGATTAGCACTTCTCACTGCAACGGGACACAATGTTAATTCAGTCTCTGTTCTGTCTTTATAATAAATTGCTAAAACACCATCAGACAAAAACAGCTTTGTTTTGGAAAATGATCATTTTTAAAGCAGTTGTCTTTCATAACTTTAATGCCTCTTTTTTCAAAATTGCTCCTTATTTAAATGCCACTTATTATGAAGGCAATTTTTCCGCTTTTTTTTTTTTTTAAGTCAGAATTATTTGCTTTAATTTTACTTAGGACGAGCGGATGTGCTTTGAGAAGCATAATGAAGAAAAGTGTCCTACCTATATGAAGTCACATCCCTCCCTCCACTGAGGAGCCCTCCTGATTCTTGAAAAGATGCAACAAAGAGTCTTCTTTTCTGGGGATAAATAATGCAGAATTAGCTCGTGTTTTGTTTGCCAGCAGCTCTAAACTTCAAATGGCTCTATTTGCAATTAAGGCTTGCCCAGCCTCTCAGATGTCTCAATTAGAGGGATCTGACCACTCACAGCTTGTGGGCCACATGCTTTGTAGTATGGTCATTTTCCCAGCCAACACATCTTTTTATTTGGATTTCTTATTTGAGGACTTCTGATCAGGTGCAACAGCTCTGATCCCAGGAATCAGTGCTCCCCTGCTAAGCAGAGGGAAGGCAGGAATGTTACTGTGCAAGTTTTCTGAGAAAACTTTCAGAAAGCTTTGATTAAAAAAATCTTTGATCAAGCCAATGCATTGGTGTGGAGGAATTGGCTCCTGCATATTTCTTCACAAGGGTCTCCGAGAGTCAGTTTTGCTAATTAGAATTTGAATTAGAATTGTTCATCAGATTTTTTTTTTCCTTTTGCTCTTTCTTCATAAAGCATTCCCCAAACATTGAGAATGGCAACTTAAAAGATGTTCATAGATGGTATGGACTTGTCATTTATGGCCATTATCAGTGTATGGTAGTCTAAGTACACTACAGGGTATCACAGATGACTATAAATCACAATTAGATGTTGCCTGCTTTATTTTTTCATGGTATGCAGTGATTTGCTACAATTTATTAAAATATCTCTTAAATATCCTCACTCTTATAAGCTGCTGTAAATGGGATTACAGTATTAAGTAACTTAAATGCAAAATTAAAGGGATTTCAATACATTCATTCTTATTACATCTTGTTGTCTTCTGCTCATACTACTGACAAGATGCTTTTAAGTATTTACTCAGTTGCAGTTCCTTGCACTTTCCCACCTGAAAACTCAATCAGCTAATGCTTTTTCTATCATGCAGGTTATTGATGAAAATATTAAATAATGCCAGGCACTGTGCAATCAAAATGACTTCAATTATAGATATTAAAAGCTTTTAATGGAATATTGATAATCCAGGGCAGCACTTTTCTGGGGGTTACATCAGTTAACCTGTAATTCAGGATACTCTTAGCAGAAAATTTCAACCACGGCGTTGGGGAAGGAGCTGAGGATGGCAAATGCGTGCAGCCTCACCTGGGTGCTCTGACAGAGACACTTTGCCAAGCTGCTGCACAGCACCTCCGGTGTCCACATGGCCCTGCAGGAGAGTTGGTGGCAGTGGCTGATGCTTTCAGAGCTCAGTGCGTCCCGAGGACGACAGACAGAGAAGGGCACATCCACAACCACAAAGGGAGAACTGCTCACAGATCAGTCCATTCTCCTGCCCTCTTGGGTGTAACCTCCACTGAAGTTTGTCCAAAACACGAATCATGGATTATGAATGATTTGGAATAACTTATAATTAATTTATAGTTTATCATTAGTAAGTGTATATTCATGAGTACATACACATATTTATGGATGCACATAAAATTTTTCACTCTCCTTTTTCAATTTACGTTTCCTGAACTGAAGTTATTGTCTCTGGTTTATTCTGTACCCTTCATGCACCATTTTCAGAGTGGAATTCATGAAATACAAACTGCTCAGCAAAGCACTACAACAATTTTTTCTCTGCAAACATTTGCTGTTGGAGTTTAAACAAAAATCCTTTGGGTCCCGCTGTGCTGAGAGACTTAATATCCTGTGATGCTTTTTTTCTAATATTTAAAAATTAATGACTTTGTATTTGCTGTCAGTTTTGCATCAGAACATTCTTGCTTGCAATTAATTCCTTGTAGTCTCTCTCAGCGATGCTCCTTGTCCTGATTCCTGATGATGATCCAATTCTAGATTCTGCTGAGGCTTCAAGTAATCAAGAATGAGGAGGTTCTTTCATTTTTTTACAAGTTGATTTATTCTCTCCTACAAAGAATTTGTTCCAGTTGCTATCTCCCATCTTCTGATATATATATATTTCATATATATGTAATTTCTATATGTATACAGACATGCATATATATAAATATGTGTATATATAGTCTGCTAATTAAATGTTGCAATATGGGATGACCTTCACAACAAGCTGTTTGAATGCTGGGCTTCATTCCATTAGACTGAAATAAATTCGGACCCAGGAAGAAGATACATACTTCACTTTGGGTAGTGTTATTTTGGCAGCTTCTTTGGCAAGTCTGTCTCTTGTCCTTGCCCATGCTGGCTTCAAAGTAACAGAAGGAAAGGACATATCAATAAAGCAAGAAAATAAAAGTAATTTGGTCGAACTGTAAAGACAACTAGTATTGGAGAAAAGTAAATGATATGTCTTGTCTTGACTAAAGCCTTGTCATGCTGTGTAAATTATAATTTCCCAACTCCCCTAATTTTTTTTCCAATTTTAGCCCACTGAGTTAGATTTCCCATTGCCTTTTCTGGTGTGGCAGGCTTAAACACTGTTGTTCAGACTCAGGAGTGTCCTGGTTTGCCTTTGCTGCAATAACCACAGGAGATGCAAATTTACTGACCCAAATTGGTTTTATAAACATGCTTTGTACCAGCGGGTAACTGCTCTCTAGAAGATATGCCAGCAAGTGCCTAATTTCAGTAATGCAAATCACTCATGTAAATAGAGTAAATGTTTAACTACTTCCCTTAGTAAAGAGGCAGTTAGAGGTTTAGTAGCAGTGCAAGGACCAGGAGGTTGAAAGGCTGCTTGCAAAAAATAGATAAGCATTGTCTCTCATGGCCATAATACTACTGAGGGAGAAACAAAGATTTCTTTATGCAGCGTGAGGAAAAGCCGTGTTCGACTGCAGGATTTAAGATGATAATTGGTAGATAGTTACTTTAGTAAGAAAATATGCTGCCTAGAGTCAAAATCACATGCTGGAGGAAAGGCCATAAAGGTGTTACCTTGAAAATCTGAAGAACAGAAGCATGAATACACAGAAGGGATGTGTCTGTACCTTCTCCAGCCTAAGCAAACTGCAGGGAATGCAAGAAATCCAGCTTCCCAGAATCAAGATCTGAGCCATCCTTGAATGACAAATCAGATGTCCCCCAGTCAGAAACTCCCTGAGGAATATCCTTCCCATTGAAAATAAACCCAAGCAAAATGTTCTGCAGAGACAGGAGTATTCTGCAGAGGCAGAATTTCTATTCCTCTATTTTTACCAGCCTGGCTTCTCCCTCAGCAACCTGTGAGGTGGGTTGCCTCAGGAGACTGGAATTCCTACAGACCAAGTCTAAGCCCTGTGGGCCATGGTCCATTTTCCTGAGTGACCTGCAGGCCATGCTCCTGGTTTTTGGGGAAGGCTGTGGACAGGGAGAGGGCAGTGCAGAAGAGAGGATGGAAGGTCAGGCTGAGGTGGATTGGGCAACACTGACGGGTGGAGGACAAGGCCAATGCTGTTGGTCACATCTGTAACAACTGGAGGTATTTTCAAGGTGGTTTTCTGTCTTCCTGTCCAGCTAGTTGGCAACTGACTCTGTCGGTATCATTTTAGGATTTTCTGAGGAAGGATGAGTACTAAGTCATCAAAACACAGATATAAATGTATAGAGTGTAATAAGAACAAACTTCAGGAGAAGTGCTCTGCTTATCCTTTTCGTTCTCCTTCCAAGACCAGAATTTTGCAGGTCTAATTTGGGTAGTAAACTTGCAAAGAAATTGGATATGCTGCAAAACTTCTTTCAGGAGGTTAATTTTAAAAGAAGCATTTTTAGTTCTTTGAAGATTGGTGGGAACACAAAATAAGAGAAGTTAGTCACATCACCACCATTTTCTAACTCACTATTTCCTTGGCAGTCTTTTTAAAGTTTATATACAGTTCATAAAGTGATTTGAAACATCTCTGTTACATTCATGAAGATGTTCAGAGCTTTCTGACATTGCCTGACAACAAGCTCTTTAAAAGTGATTGTAAACATTTTTCTAAAGTTAAATTATCCTGACCTGCAATAAAATGTCTAAAAAATGAGGGCAGCCTTATCCTGGGAAACAGTTAACATTCCAATCTGCATTGCAGCCAAGGCTTCAGCAGTTTGTGAACACACTTGAGGGAGAGAAAGACACTATCAATTACTGATTTGAAAATTACAGTTATTCAGAACTTGGAAGACTGTGAATCTCCTAAAGGCTGTTGATACCAGCAATAAACCTCACAGTTGTCTGCCCCGCGATGCTCAAAAATTCAAGGCATATCTTAGCATTCTCTCCCTTCAAATACTACTTTTTGAAATTAGTTTTCTGAAGGATATAATTTCCGTATGTTTGGTCCCTAGCCTGGCCCTGGGAAGGCAATTCTTTCCTGGGGAACAGAGACAGCCTTCACTATCAGTGGACTCAGAACAGCATGGGTCATTTCATTTTACTGGTTTGGGGTTTTTTTTTAACAGTATATAAAAAAAAAGATTGAAAAGTCCAATTGAACATTTCTCTAAATACTGTCATTTTCAGGGAGCATTTGGACTTCACTTTTTATTTACCTGAGTGATAAAACACCAGCACATGTGCAAAACGTTTATATATAAAAGCTTGGACAGTACTTCTGAATAGCAATGGTCAGAGAATCCTTTTGCAAGGTATTTACAAATGCAAGATCTATATTAAAGAAAAAGTAGTTGTATGTGATAACTTCTTGATACATTAGAAGAGCTCTTTTGTGTTTAATAAACACAATTTCTTCCAGAGGAAGGCAAATGTATTTGTAACTGTCTTTTGCATAGACTACAAATAAACTCTCTTGTCCCTTGTTGCTGTCAGCTGCCATATACTCTCTCCTTCTTCATGTGGGGTTTTTTTTTTCCCCAAGAATAAGAAATAGCACTTTAGGGACACTCAGTTTTCAAACCTTAGTTCTGATTTATGAGGGGCTGTACAAACCTGATGCTGGAATAGCTGTGAAGGAGCTCACCCACAGACCTGTTGCATACCTTGGCTGCAGGTAAGGGAATGATCAGTAACAGCTGGCCAGAGTCCAGCAGTTCTGCTCGTTGCCTCAGAGAGGTGTTTTGTAGGAATTCAGACTAGTTACTTGTCCTTGCAGCTGCAGAAATTTCACTTGGGTGTAAACTGGCAGGGAGGAAGATGCAGACCATGGGTTTGTGGGTGAATACAAAACAAGCTGCTGGAGAATTAAAATCTTTGCAGGGTAAAAGCCTCTGGACAATAGTGCAAGGGCAATTTTTACTACAGCTCTGCCCAAATAATCCTCCCTGCTCTTTCCTCTCTCAGTCAGTGCATCAGCAAGTCCACGGTCCTTCAGTGCATGGACTGGTATTGGCTGAGGAGAATGAGAGGATCAGATTTGTATATATTTTAGGGGAGGATGCACCTACAGCTGAGCTTGATATTAGCAGGATAAGACAGTTTAATAGGCTTTTCCTAACTTTAATACATGCTGGAAAATCCAGTTGACACAGTGGGTGCCACTGAATAGGTTTACTACATCTTGAAGCTAACTTTCTGGGACATTTAAATTTGGAAAAGCTGAGACTGAGACAAATCCATAGCAAGGTTGGCTATATTTAATCCTAAAGCCTCAGGAAAATGTTGAAGATGGCATTGCAGTAGGAAATCCTATTTTTTTGAAGAACTGTATGTGGCCTAAGCAGACACATTGTTTTCTTCTGGAACACCAGCTGCTGTGGAAAATGTCAGTTTAGAAGACAGACCTTTCAGGCTGCTAATACAGCACTAATATAGATTCATAAGCTTGTAAAACGGATCATTACACATTGTACAAAAATCCATACCATCTTCTTGGCTTAATATAGTACTGAAAGAAATATTTCCAAGATTTCACTGGAGGAACAGATTGGAGATCATGACAAAGAATGAGCATGTAGTGTAATTTATAGCTTGCCTGAATTAGACTTCTCATGTCTGATCTGCAGTTAAAACTGGATACAGTAGGCTTAAGTTGGCTTCATCAGCTAATGAAGAACTTATATCAGGAGAGTGGCTGTTCATTTAGCCTGGCTGTGTGCTGCGATCCGGTCCCTGCAGCTGTTTCCTGATCTTGTTGATGTGTTTAAAGAACACACATTTGGTACTACATGCTTCTGGAGGTGGTGTATCTTCACACTTCCTGCGGAGACTTAGCACTATACTTTGCAGAGTAGTAGAAACAAAAGCCTGGAACATAAACAATCAAAATTCTTCTGGGAGAGGGATCTTAGTGGAAAGCAAAGCCTCAAAGTTCAGCCCCACAGAGGGGCTCATGGCCAGTTCTGCTGTAGCTAAAAATTAAGATCTGAAGAATGCAGGCAAGATGTTGCTCTACCTTAAGCTAGTGTGTCAGGGTAAATATTTACATATTTTGAAATCCAAAATAGATAAGAATCATAGTGATAGACAAAACAATCCAACAGGCAACATTCATATGCAAGATTTACATATGGATGTGGAAATTTATTAGGACACCAAGACAGACACCCACCCCACTATCATTAGTAGTACAATAAGGTATTGGACATTTGACTTGAATGACAGATTAGCACCACACATATTTATGCAAAACCTGTTTGTTAATTGAAAATACCCTAAAACAGAATGATCACCTGTTTATCTATTAGAAACACTGTCTTGCTTCTTTAACTAGAGAGCCTCATGGGGTTTCCACAAGCTGCAAGCCTCTAGGAACACTTGAAGGATACTTTGGTTAGCAGGTGCCCTGTGCTAATGGAGCTGAAAGGGCTGTGGCCACCTGGAGCAGCCTCCTCAAGCTGCAAATGCCCCTCTGGCTCTGAGGGCATTTAATGCTCAGGGTCAAGTGTCACAGGGATGTAAGGGACACATGAGCATGTGGGAAAAAACAGCTGCAAGGAGCCAAAAAAA
>VZUA01060957.1:1674-15522 GCA_013401035.1 Horornis vulcanius | reverse complement strand
TATATATAATAAATATATAAAATAATATATTCTACATCTCTTGGACAAGGAGGCTATGCTATATCCCTCCAAGTTTTATTATTATTTAGTCTGTCCTGCAAAGTATGATTGAGTATTCCCAAGGAAACATGAGCCTGGTGGCCTCTGACTAGATATTTCTATTCTCTATATTTCACCAATTTCTTGGTGAAATTGTTTCTATTTGCACCTCAGAGCGTGGAATGATCCTTGTCCTTGAATAGGCTTATGCAATCTAGGAAGTGAGATAGTGATCCACAGTGCAAATACAGCTTGGGATTTTAATTCAAGTCCACTCCCATGTGGCAGCAGGACACACATTCCTGTCTGACAGTTTTCTGAACAGATACTGAAGTCTCAGGTTCTGGTTCTCCTTTTCTTAACACCGCCAGTGCAAATTAATGCAAAAGGGCTGTTGCCAAATCAACATCATAGCATTTTTAATTCTGATTTGCAGATTGATAAATGATGAAAATGATGATAGAGAGTAGAGGATTAAAGCCTACTTCCATAGGGAAAAACATGCAAGTGTTTACTGACTTCTAACCTGACCATACACATACATATATATAAATGAAATTACTTGTTTTTTCCTATGACAATATATTTCATTGACCCAAGCATGTTTTCCTTTCTTTAAAGCACCATAAAAACATGCAGTGAGAAACCCTCATGAACTTTTGGAGGCTTCAGAGAGTGAAAAATTAAAGAATACATGTTTGTCTTCATTTCAATAAGTTTAATGATACCTCACAGATAATGATCTGTTTCTTAACACTTATTACAATATAAATCTATTTTTCTTTTTAAAAGTGCAAATTTAAGCTTAGAAAATTCAGGTTTTGTTTGTCTAACAGTCTAATGCTCCATTCTTGATGCCTTTCTACAAACTCTTCAAATTAGCAATTATGTTCTTTACCTTTTAATACTATACAAATTTATTTTGTTATGAATCCTTATTGAGGTGTCTTTAGCTAAAATGGTAAGACAGGAAAAAAAAAATGATGCAGTCTATTTTTCCATTTTCTGTTCATATTCATCCCCAAGTAATGAAAGTGAGAACCCAAAATTCAACAAAGATAACCTAAATCTTGGGGAGTAATAGGACCATCTGCATTCAAGAATGGAGCTTGGGGCTTTGCACAATCATCCCATGCTCAATTTGTTTTCCAAGGCAACACATCACACCTCTCATGGAAAAAGCAATCCTACAGGAGACCCCTCAGTTGCCAGCTCCTGGTCGCCCTAACAATGTTCATGGTGTAACTACAATGGGACTGCAGTCTAGGTTTGTTCACTACGTGAAAAAGCATGTGCTGCTATTACACCTTACTTTTCATGCAGCTTGCCCTATCCACAATTGCAGTTTTAGTCCTCAGTGTACTTGTTTCCCACAGCCCACCCATTGTCTCAGGTTAGTGTCAAGGCTCTTGGCAGAAAATTCTACACAGGCTTCGTAACACTTATAGCCTGTAGCAAAAGATTGTACTTTGGCTCTTGGCAAAGGATATTCCCTTTATTCAGGATCAATGTATTCCTTTTAGTCCCATCATTTGTCCTGTGTTAGGACACTAGAATGGATGAGTAAGAATATGCAAGCTCAAGAAGCTTTTAACCAGATTCTAGACTTCTGCCTGAGACAATACATCATAGACATTTATCCTTAATGTGCCTGACATGTCACTCACGGGCTTCACCTCTAATAAATGTAGAATGCAATATCTTGGTGAGAGGGAAAAAAACCATCAGGCTTTCATAGGCACAAGTGGTCTTCTGCTTGCTTATTTCAGAGAGACCATCCTTTACCAGGATACACACCATGAACAAGTACATCTAACAGGAGGGAGTCCAAAACAGTGTTTTGTGTCAGCTTGGTCACACAGGTTATCAACTTCCCTGAAATGGTTGTTTCTATTTAGGGCAGATCAGGAAAGTACATACCAAACCCACTTTGCCTGAGAGCAGTGATAGTCTAAATGGATTTCCCTCTCTGGTTTTTAGGAACACACAGGTAGAGAAAAATTTTAACTTTTCTGTATCACTCTAAAAGAGTTTCCTCTAAGGTGACTTCCAATAAGAAAAATGCAACGTGTAGAAATGTTTCCCAAGGTTATGGGCCTCCCATTTTCTTCTCACACAGTAAAAGAGAGCTGATATCACATTTCACCTGCCTATTGTGCTCATTTCCCACATATTTATGGACTATGCCTCTGCCAGAGGGAAAGAGAAACAAAAACCATTCTTACTTAAATTCTATTTTCGTATCATGGCATCATGTTAAATTATTAACCTCAGGTCAACAGTTTCTCTTTTTTTTTTTTTTTTCTAATGAAGTTCCTGATCATTATAGACTTCAAGGGGATCAGAGAACCAGCAGAGGTGAGGAATGATAAAATTTTTCTGCCTTGTTCTTGCATGTAGATTTCTGCTTCCCTTCTCTCACCTATCCCAAACCGCACTCAAAAAAGACAAAAATCACCCATATTTCCCTTATTCAAAAATGAGCTCATTACCAACCATGCCAGCCTGAGTAAGGGAACACTTGAGGTAAGGGAATGCCATATACACCATATGGTACATGTCTCATTGCAGCAGTTTCCAAGCATGCAGTACAGATTGTGCAATCATCTTCATAAAGCTTAGCCAGAAAAGCACATTTCTTTTTATTTAACATCCAATGTTATTTCCGCCAAGAAGAAACTGCTTCCTTGGCTTTGGAAACTAAAAACATTCCTGAAATCATTATGAGGTGAGATGAAAACAGGATTAAAGGAAAATAAGTGGCACATACTGCCAGGAGCAATTTCCAATAAAATTTGTACCAAGTGCCCTGGAAGGAGATGGCTGGGGACAGAAATCATGTTCTCTTCTACATCTACCTTACATATTGATTTAGAAACTTCTGTGAGCAGAAACTGTGCAAAGCTTGTTGGATGTATAGAGGTAGAACTGTTAACTAGATCTTAATGTCAGAAGGAAAAGTCCATGGATTTATGGATCTTTTGAAAAACATGAGAGAACAGTCCTGTGAAAAGATGGACTTTGTTGCTCACTGAACAGCATTCAATTAATCACCTGAGGAGTGGAGAGAAATACAGTCATTCCTAACTATCCTTTTAGGATGATTGTGCATTGAATAATTAGAGTGGTGTGCTTGGCACTTCTCCTAAAAATACCTTGTTCTTTACTGTCAATAGTAGGCATGAGAATATGTTTCTTTATGTAAGGTTAATTGATGTATCATGCTCCTCTATCAAAAAACCTGGAAGTTATGTTGGACTGAAACCTTTGATACTTTTTCCAAGTACTGAATTATCCCAGCCCCAATACCTCCTATGACCACTGATAACAGTGCCAATTACCCCAAAACAGATTAAATTATGCCTTATAGTCTCTCTTCCTGAACTTAGGAAAAAAACTGATGTTGCTTACAGGCTGATGAAACCACCAGTTCTTTATCAAGTACTCGCACATTCACACTAAGAGGCTTCTGCTGGTAATTTACAACTTCATAACCACATGAAATATGCAGTGGCTCAAAGCTGAATGTTCAGCCTGAGAACCAAACAGGTGTCCTTGTCCTCCCCCTCACTGAAGTAGCCAGAGATTTGCTTTTATTCCATTTCTGCTGGTGATTTATATTTCAGAACTTCAAAAAACAAACTACAATCTATAGTGGAGGGCTGCATCTTAGATCATCAACATAAAAGACAGAAGAAACCATCTTTTTGACAAGTGCAAATAAGAAATTAGTCAGATATTAAGCTGTTCTCACATGATGTCAGTCAAAATACCCCATTACTAAAGTTAACACTTTACAAGAAAGTAAGAATTTTATGCTTGTTAAGTAGTCAGCACATCCACTGTTTTCACATAAAATTGGGACTGATCAGTATTTGCTGAATTCAAGTCTCAGGTATATTATTTTTGTCTCTTACTTTCAGTTTATTCCTGCTTTGGCTTTACTTCCTCTACAGGTTGATTACTTTTTGTTTATAAATACATTTACATAATGTTTTTAACTAGATCATAGTCATCTGAGCAAACAGCAAGTAGGAAGGTTATTAAATGATAAAACTCCAATTTCTGTAACTTTCAATTACTGAAATGAGATTATGTGAGTGCCACAGGGAAAACATAATGCAACATCTAAGAAATGCTGTGTAAAACATTTGAGCATCTCTAGGAAACATATCAACTTTCTCTGGATATTCCAGAGTCCTGATAACCTTCTTTTACTTTAGAAATTTCAGTGGACACTATGAGGTTCCTTCAGAGGACACTTTCCCAGGAAAAGAAAGGCACGTCTTAATGGGACACTTCAGGTTTACACTGAGATATACTAACAAATTTAAAATTGGAAACACAGTGGAGGCATGGAAAATCAGTTAGAGAAGAAGATTTAGTTTCAAGAATTTATGACCTAATGGAGTCCACAGGAGGAGACCACCCAAAGAGGGAAGTTCCCAGTGTTACTGCAATGTCAGCGGGATGCGCAGCACAAATTCTAGGAGGATGGGAAGCAGAGAGCAGTTGGGATTGGGGATCAGGACTGGGGCACATTATGCCTATATTCAGCCACAACTATCATCAAAAGACCAAAGAATGCACTAGAAAGATGACAGCAAAAGAGGACAGGCTTTACTGTCCGACCTCTTTTCATTCCAAATCCACTTAGGCATTTATGTTGGGCATCTTAGTGGTTTTTTTCCACCAGGTACTTATGTTCTGAAAATTCCCTCACTAGGAGAAACCAAATCAAAGAAAATCCTTTTCAGTCCCTGCATTGAGCCTGCTACCCTCCCCTGCTGACAGCAACAATAGTTTTTGATGTGGGAACTTCTGAAACCTTCCCTCCCAGTAGCCAGGATATGCCAGCCCCTAACATTAGCTGCCCCATACACACACATATCAGCAGACTGTCAAGGAAATCCTTGTCTCTTGAGTGGTAACAGCTTCACTGATGCATCTAATGTGCAACAAAATTCTATTCCTTCAGAACAGATTTAAACGAAAACAAAAACAAGACAAAAACCACAAAAAGGGCAAGAAAACCCCTAAAAAAAAAAACAAAAACACAACAACAAAACAAAAACACCAAAAAAATCAAACCAATCAACAAAAGCTCACACAGTAAACAGAAAATTATTCTTGTTTATTGTAAAGAGATGGCCTAGCCTCTTTTAAAGAAAGTAGTTTCAGGAACAATATTCTGGAAACCAAGAACGTAACTGCTAGTAAGGACAGATAAATAACACAGTAAGTGTTCTGATTAAACTCCAAGTAGCCATAGCAACATCACTCTTTCATATTTTTATTTAATGAAGATTTAAAAAAAAGGGAAAAAAGGAGACTTAAGCATTAACACAGCTAGCTATCATTAATATAAAAGCCTACTAAAAGGACTCTTGTCACACTTCAATGTAATCTCTCTCCAGAAGAATGGCACCTGTCACCTACCACTGAGCAGATAACTGAACAAGAAGAACTCAACTAAAAAAAAAAATTGGATGGGCACAACTGTCACATTAGGACACGAAATAAAGATGCTTGACTCCAGTCAGAAGAGAATCAGAAGGCTTTATTTACAATTCATTCAGCCTTTTTATAACATGCTGCACTAAAAAAGGTACATTGTTGGTCCATAGGATTGACACCTCTCTCCATCGGTTATAGCAAACCAATAGAAATAGCAAACAACACCTGGGAGAGAGATTGTTATGGGAAAAGGATATTGTTTACTTGGAAATGTTATGGGAAAGGTAGTTATTAACACAAAGTTGTTTGGGAAAGAGAAAACTGTTGAAAAGCTTCCCTTGGGAAGAGCTAGCAATTCTCAGGCTCAGAAATATCAGGCCCACACACAAGCTCAACCTGTTTTGTGGTCTGGAGGGATCTTTTCCATAATGAAAGCATCAGAGACTACACCCAGGCCTTACATAGAAAAGGCATAATGACATTAGCATGGGAAAAAAAATAGTAAAGCAACATTTCTGATTATGTTAAGGTGATGAACATAGGATGTTCTTTTTTTAGAGCTTCCTTTGATATTCTGCAGGTTATAAACTAACAGAAGCCCTTTTCTCAGTTTGTATTCACCACATGTCTCTGCAGCCCCCAGGATCACAACAGTAGAGGCCTCTGGGTGCAGCAAGGGACCACATTGCCAAATGATTCACTCCTGGGCCTGGAGCAAAAGTGACCTCAATGCCAAGAACTGTCAGAGAGCCTGGATTCTTGATGCTTAGCATTACAGTATTGCTCTGTACAATAGCTGCATTACATAAAAAGGAAGAGGGCCCAACATCCAAGAAGCTCCTTACAGACCTATATCCATGTGCAAACCAGTGGTGTTCACACCCAGAGCAGTGAAGGTTTAATGATTTTTCTGGACTGATCTTCCTGCATCTAGGGCAGTCCTTGGCATTCTGCTGCACTGCATTTCCAGGGTTTTATTTGTGGCAACCTCTTGTTCCCTAACATTCCATCATGTCTCCCTATCCCATTCCTAAAGGTTTCCCTACCATTCTGTGTCATTGCTTTCTTTCCATTTTATCACCTACTCTGTCTTGGAAGAAACCATGTAAAGGTGAAGAGGGACAAGAGCTGAGATCAGGATCACAGAGCAGTTGAGAGTGGAAGGGAGCCCTGGAGGTCATCTTGTCCAGCCCCTGTTCAAGCAGGACCACCCAGAGCCAGCTACTCAGGATCACGTCCAGTGGGTTTTCAGCACCTGCAAGGATGGAGACACCACATCCTCTCTGAGTAACCTGTTTCTATGCTTGGTTACACTCAGAATGAAAAAGTGTTTGCAGATGCTCTGATGCAGCCTCTTCTGTTTGTCTGTTACCTCTTGTCCTGTCCCTGGCACCACTGAAAAGAACCTGACATTGCTCTAAAGGAAGCCAGAGCCAGGTATAAATGTCTTGCTGTTCAATAGATAAACAGTTAGAAACATGCTTGATGTTGAGATCATACTAAACAGAGGTATGAAATAATATTCTCTGCTCTTTTCTTGTTTTGCTTGTTTTTTTGAAATTCAGAAGAGTTCCACTGCCTGGTACAGTCTTAGAAGGATAGGAGTATTCATGAGCTTGGATGATTAATGTAAAGAAAAACTGTCCAGTTTTAAATAGAACTCTTGTAACTAAAACTATAGTATTGTTTGTGGGCTACCAAATGGAGCTCAGGAAAGAAATCTGAGCTAGCAAATTTATTGTTTCAGTCTATTTAAACGTCTAGAAAAACTACCTCCAGTAATGTTTATGATCACCACTATTTTGGATAAAGCAGCTGCACATACATCTATCTATGTGTGTACACACACAGCAGCAGTGAGTGAAGCATACTGTCATGCTCCTGGGACTTGCTTCTCTGCAATTTACTTAGGGTTTTTTGCCAGCAATGAAAAAAAGAAAAATATTCCACCAACACCAAACTCAGGAGTTTAATAACTCAATAAATAAATCGATCTGGGGCATTGAAATTATTCTAAAAGAAATACCTCAAGAATACAATGTTGGAGACCACAGGATTAGCTTCAGAGAATACCTAAGGAAAGCCATTTGACCCCTGCCCTCATGCTGAGCTGTCTGGAGAAATGCCAGTCTAGCAGGTGTGGGGAAAGACAGCATGATACAGAAATCTGCTTGTTTGGGACCTAGCACATCCCACTCCTTGAACAAATGCTAATGGTCATGCACTGCACAGCTCATTTTGGGTACATAACCAGCATTTAAGAGCAGGAGACTATCTGCCCAGAGAAATTCACGTGGAGCTGTTTTGAAGAGATTCCCTCACGATATCATATTAGAGATACCAGTCAGAGGCATGGCAGGATGCAAAGCTAACATACCCCGCAACGAGAAGGAAAGCCACCCACTGAAATCCATCCCAGCAGCCAGGGCTCAGGCAGCATGTGGGTGGCAGGCAGCCAGGCTGGCCTGAGAGCTGGCTGGCTCAGCAGCTGCACGTCGCCCACGGGAGCCACGCCACTTTCTTTGGCAGCAGACAGAGAACCAACAAAACAATCACATGTGACACTTACAGCCTTCTATTAAGAGCCACCACACTGAATGTGGAAAGCTGGCCAAACTTTTTCCAAGTTTCCATGACACTGGTGCTTTTCTGATTGATCTGCTGCTATTTGGACACTGTGAAACAGCTATTCTGCTCCAGAATGGAGGTGCTCCCACACCACTCCAAAATCCAGAGTACCTGTGCAGGGTCTTGCATGCTGTCATCATTCCCTTCACGCTGCTCAGGCAGGCTGTGCTTCTGCAGAGGGGGAGTTGTATTATGGAGTCACCCCTGTCTATTTCTGCACTCCATTTAACACAGTGGCAGGTCCTCCCTCATTCTTCTGGGGTGAAAAAGCTCCACTGTGTGTGCAATTGGCAGTGTTCAGGCTGTATGTGCAAAACCCTTGTCTTTCCCATATGCAGAGCTTTCTGTGCTGCCCATTCAGAAAGGGCAGAAAGAGAAGAAAGGTGAGGTAGAACAAGGTAAAGACACCATCAGTCCTTGGATGTTTTGGGAACAGAAATATGGATGCTTTCACAGGAGCTCAGTGCTACATGAGGAAAAAACCCACTCATTCTTCTGTGAAGGGATGTGGGAAAGCAAATCATTTGCTACAGTGCACCCATAACTCTCAGAAACTGCAGAGCTATGTAAGTAGGGTAGATGAATCCAGACATACAGTGACAGATGAGGCCACCTCAAAGCTTTTGAGAAATGCAGTGAGAATTTAACTTTTCCAAGGATAAAATTTAAGCCTCCATCTAACAGGGACACGTGACTCCAGCTATGGAAAGAAACAAGATAAAGATAACAAACTGAAAAAGAAGAGAGATCAAGAGAGTCGAATTTGCTGTTTGCAAGGGAGAAGGATGGTTGCTATATTTCTGTAGCATAAGCCCCTTCTGAGACACAGTTTTCCAGGCTCCTAAGCACAGTCCAAACAGCACAGAGAATCATAAGCTGGTCTTTTGCCCCACAGATGCTTTGCTGGCAAATGCCCACTTTGCCTAAGCCTAAAGTCAGCCTTGAGAATTTTGTTGGCTAGCTCCACCAAAACCCACAGCACAAAATAATAGCATATGGGCATAAACAGGTGCCAGGTTACTAAGCAGAGGAACAATGTCCAGAAACCTGGGGTTAGTCTCAGTTCTTTGCAAAAAACCAAATTAACTTCTGGCTAAGCAGGTGTTGGTGAGAACAGGAGGGACCCAATAAAGACAGAGGCTGGCACTCAAACATCTTGTGGCCTCACACTGTGTGTCCCTAGGAGGATGCTAGGAGCAAGGAGCTCCTGACTTGCTAAGATACTTCCTGTAGAAACTACCAACTTCACAGGGCCCAGAAAGCAATTCCATGCTTCAATCAAATCATAAAATATATGCTAACTCCAGCTGCAGCATCAGTGTTTGTAAGCATATTCCTACCGACAGGTAGTCTGCCTTGAAATGTGCCAACGTATTCCTTGTGCTCAGCCAGAAGTGACAAGATGCAGATAATCAAGGCAAATCAGGACCATTAAAAACAAGCACATCCATCTGCCAAATAACAATAAAAGTTGTAGTAGCTAGAAGTTTGCTCAGCATTTGCTTCACTTAGTAGCAAAATGGTTTTCCACAACAGGAAAAAAATAAGACAGTATTTTTTGTGGGCTTTTTTGTTGTTTGTGGGTTTTTTGGGTTGTGCTTGTTTCGGGTTTTTTTAGGAGGTTGTTTTTGTATTTTTTGGGTTTTTTTGGTTTGGATGGTTTTGTTTTTGGTTTTGGTGGGGTTTTTTTGGGTTTTTTTTGTTGTTGTTGTTGTTGTTGTTTCATTTTTTGAGGGGGTTGTTTTTTGTATTTTTGGGGTTTTTTTGTTTGTAATTTTTTCTTCTTCTTTCTCCCTCACCACCTAGAGAGTAGGTAGTCAAAACTGATTACCCCAAATTCACACCTTCATTTCCACAAGCATACATATATCTTCAGGCCAATTAGACAAAACTGTGTGCTTTGAATTGGAAAAAAAATAAATTCCAATACATTTCCTCATCCATCTCCCTCTGCTCATCAGACAGGAGATGTGAACATAGAAATTTCATACTGTCATATCAGTTGGCCAAATAAACCCAGACAATTCTTGAAAAAAACTTTCTAATGATAAAGAAACAGAACCTATGAGGAAGATTCCAACATTAATTCTTCCTGTTTGTAGTGAACAAAACTTTATGCCACAAAATTTTTTGTTTGTTCCAAGTAGTACTGCAAGGCAACAGAAAGCCACAATGATATGGTTATTACTGCCAAATAAATATTTCCCCCTTTTAAGGGCATATCACTTCAGATCTTGTCTGCAGTTCACTTCTGCAAGAGAACTTTAGACTCCAGATCTGTCAAACACAGAACTTCTGATAGCATTAGTTTCGGTTTTAGTTATGGAAGGAAAAGACTCAATCTTCCTATAGACACATGGAAGTGACAGTCAATCATCTGAAGTGTGATTACACAGATACAGATGTGTAGATAATAGGTACTCGCTAGTGATTTTGTTCCCCCCAAAGTATTTCTGACTTGGATCAAGATATTTCAAGCTGAAATAGGTTTTTTGGGGGCAGGGATTTCAAGAAAAAGAAAAAAAAAGAAGGCAACCTTGAATATTTCATTAAATGCAATATGATTTTTTTTTCTTCATAATGTATGGGTTTAAACGTCTTTGCAAACATTCCAGTTTTAAAGGGACAGGTGTCACTTCAAGTAGAACATATTGAGACATCTTCTCTTTCATTTCAATGTGTCAGCTTCCAGCCAATTCCATGCTATCCAAATAAGGTAAATTCCCTCTCCATAGCTGGACAGGCTGTTTGCCCCTTTTGGGAGAGGTTAGTGATAAAGCAGAGAAGCAAATCTCTCCACTTAATCTGTTGAAAGCCACAGAGAGGGGAACAAAAAGCCAGCTCAGAGCTCTTTAGTCACCTGCCAGTTCATACTGTCATTTACCCAAGGCAGGAGACCTGGGCCCTGCTCTTCCTAACTCAGACCATTTACTAGAAAAGCCACCCTTGCTCACGGTCATGCTCATTTCCTTGCTCTCACCAGCCTGGACATCTGCCCATTTTTAATGGTGCATGTGCAGTAAAAACAATCATAAGCAAACTTCAGAGCAGCCAGGAGATCACAGTGACTCGCCTGAAGATGGGAAACAGGAGTCTGTGTTCCTGCTCTACATCGGGGGAACAAAGATTTCTAAAGCATTCCAACTGAACAGCCAGGGCTGGTTATCTTACCTCTCCTCATGGGAGCAAGAGGAAGATTTCTGAAACCACAAAATTGCTCTGCAGGGCAAGAAGGTATCCAGCCCAGTAAAAGTACTGCTGCCTTTTGCCCTTAGCTCTGAGGGCCACCTTTAAAGTTAATACTGTTTCTCCTTTCTGACAGAAGTCACTCTTCAACCTGCAGTGAAATCACACTGTAGAGGTTTATCTAGCAGAAAACTCCCTTTCCATGGACTCTGACTTGCTTCTGTAATCAGTGTTCACAACCACAGGGAAACACATATATCAGAAACACCTCAGAAAACACTTATCACCTCCTCACCTTCTGAACACAAGATGAGGGGACAATGTATGATTTAGCTCAAATTATGTGCTCTAGTGAGATCCGGGAATTGCTGTCAGCAAGTAGGATACCTGCTGGGACTTGGGGAAAGGAAAGACTTATTCAACCATTGTTGAGCCATAATTTAAGGTTTAGGTTTTCTTGAATTAAGTTTAACAGGAGACAGGACATTTTATCTGTCTTTTAAGCCTGTACTCCTTTCTTTGTTCCTTTGTGAAATGAAACAAATCTGTTACATGATTTACCAAGCTAAAAAATGAATGCATCACTACCAAATTAACTGAAAATGAATTATCTACCTCAAAACAGAAACAGGAGGAACAATTTACCCAAAAAACCCCAAACCCATAACAAAATATATAAAGACATTTCATTACAAGTCTCTGTTGCTTTTTCACAATTGCCCAATNTACGACATACACCCACTCTTGCCATAAGACAGACTCTTTTTGCCTCCCTGATCTTCATCACAAAACATGAATGCAGGTGAAAAAAACAGACAGAATTTAATTGTCTTTGTCATGATTATTTCTGGTTACAAGTAATGCAACTCCAACCACTGCACGAAATCTTTTGTGGCACATTGTACAGAGCTTAAATCCTTTTTGAGACACAAGAATAGGACAGTGTCTCTTGTGTCTGTCTTGTGCTTGTCATGTAGTCACTTATAAAGGATTTACTCTTAGCTTACCACAGTATAGGCGGGGCAGCACAAGACAATGTAAAGGAAATACATGCTGCAGGAAACAAAGGCACCTGCTGGAATGCAGTGCAAGGAAGGCTCAGGTGCCAACAAATTGCAGACAACTGAAAGAGCAAGGCACCCACTGCAAGGGAGGCAGCAGCATGTTGCATAGGTGACAGCACCTCCCCATGGCTTTCAGTGGTTGTCTGTGTTCATGCTCCCGAGAGCTAAATAAGGGAGAAACCTTGGCCCTGTGCTCACCTCCCTTCCCTTCTCCTGTTGTTGTGGAGACATACACCTCCTGCAATGTGAGAGCTTTTATTTTCCTGACTTGGTGCTTTGGGAAAGCCCTGTTTCCCTAGCTCTGCAGCCAGTAACTGAGATTGGATATTCACCTGCAACGTGGCTTGAATCTTCCCCCATTCAATGGTCCCATAGGTAATAAGCTCTTATTTTCCCTGCGAACTAACTTGTAGCTGCAGGTTTCTTGTTTAACAGAAAGTCAGAAATATAAAAATTACCTGTAATTGCAGGGAAAACACGACTCTTGATTCCTTGCACTGCAGTTTTCAACAAGGCTAACAGATCTGCTATTCAATGCATGGATCTCAGCTCCGTTTCAAAGCCCCGGTGACTTTCTGTGCCACAGTTCTGTGCAGTTGCCTATTCATCAGGCTTTGCAGTTTCATAACATAGCAGAGAAAACTCTACACTCAGGTCACCTTGTCTCTTTTAGGAAGAGAATAACAGACACAGAGTGTATAGTCTGTGAAAGAAAGGTCCACGTTTCTAAATTTTCATTGCACACAGAAACAAAATAAACCAAACGAAAAGACCCCCAACCAACAAACCAAAAACACCAAAAAAACCCAAGGGTTCTGATACTCTAAATTTTCTGCAACTGCTTTGTATGGGTAGACTTCATGCTACCCACATCAGAATCTCCCTTTCTGGCTCCTCTACAAGCATTTCACAGAAGTGGTAAGAAATTACTTTTTCACATTTCCATTAAGAACAGAAGCAGATTTCAAACTTGAAAATTATCTTGCTGGTCAAGTATCCAATGCTCCAACTATTGTGTGGAAAGCTATCCAATTCACCTGATTGGCTTACAAAGAACCTTCATCCCTTCCTCCAAGGGATACGGTCACAGCTGGATTTCCTACTTATTTATCCTAGTTACTTTGTTGAACTGAATGAGATTCCCTACAAATAGCAGAAAATACTGACAGAAATAGAGGAAGAAAACTAGGTAAAATGCAGTTATTGCCACAACAAAATAAGTTGACTAAAATGCTACCAGAGTACAGGGTTTCTTTCAGAAACAATAAATCAAGACTCATAAGTGAAAGTGATTACTTTTTCAGTACAGCTTAAAAGACTGCCTAGCACAATATTTTAAGAATTTTTACTGCTAGTTTGGTTTACTGCTTGGCTATAAATCCTGTTTAAACAATCCTAGAAGGATTGCTGCAGACCTCAGAAGCACAGGGAGCTCCAAAACAAGACACCTTCAAACGCAGGAAGGTTGCATGCT
>VZUA01060952.1:103837-114879 GCA_013401035.1 Horornis vulcanius | reverse complement strand
GGGAGGAGGAAGGGGGGCGGCGGCCAGGCGAGGCTTTTCCCGGGGGCGGCGCGGGTGGAGCGGGCAGGATGGAGGCGGCGGGGGCACCCAGGGATGCGGTCCCCGCCACCCGCGGCCCCGCCACGGGGTGGGGGCGAAGTTTGAGGGGAGGAATTGGGCCTTCCTGGGGTCGCGGGGTGGGGGAGAGCCTGAACGTCCTGTCCTACAGGTAAGAAGATGGCAGGGCGAAGGGAAGAGGGCTGGTCTCCTCAGGGAAGTCAGAGGAAAAGGCTGCATGTCCCTCTCCCCCACCGAGTAGGTGGCAGTGGGAGAAAAGGGTTGGGTGGAGGAAGGTAGGGAGGGCAAGACCACCACAAGGGTGGTCCTTAGCCACCTTGTGTCGTTTAAGGGATGCAGAACCTCCCAGGCAGAACCGTGGGCATGGCAGACCTGGCTTCTCACCCCGTAAGATAACAGAGGTGGGTAGAAGGAGGAATTAAAATTATTTCCCAGGGCAAGCGAAGTAGTAAGAAAAAGAGGAGCTGAGTTTGGCAGCCCGCTAGCTTGGATTGACCACAGCAGGACCTGTGGGAGCAGGGGAAAGGAAGGTGAGGAGGGAGGGCTATCGCTGGGTGAGGTGTGTCTGGGAGGGATGGAGATGGGCGTGCAGTCTTGCTGTCCTTCTGGGCTGCAAGATTTTGGGCTGAGGAGAGCTGATGGTGCATGGCGACAGTTTCCCACTGCATGGGTGGAGACTTAAAAGGGGATTTGCCTGTCAAAGTGCAAGGTTAGAATTTATAGACTGGCGTTTTACAGGTAGGGGCTGCAAGCTGACCTTCTCCGGAGCTGACAAGGAGAGGATTTTGAGGCCAGCTCAGTACTGTTGGTAGATGGCACTGGGTGGATAAGTGGCATGCATCTTTATTCTAGTGAAAGGTACAAATTACCACATTTCCCACTGAGGCTTAACATGCTGAAAGGTTAAAACCTCTTCATTCCTTCTTTGCACACAATTTTTTTGTGAACAGGGATAAAAGCCAGGTGGAAAGGATTCTGAATTCTCTCTTTTTGGCTGGATAGCTTTGACAACAAGGTTGATGCACACACTTTCAGTTTGTAAGAAATGATTTGCTCTCCTCACTGCTGTATCATAAGTGCCTTGAATCTTTAGTAGCTGAGAACTTCCTTCAGTTCATGAAAGCCATTTAACTTCATCACTGTGAGAAAATATAGCTCAGTCTCCCTCCATTATGTAGAAGAGAGCTGAACACTTCAGTGTTACAACCCAGTGCTCATGGGGGACAAAGTAACAATATGTGTGACAGGATAGGGTTTCTAGTTCTCTTGAGTATTTTTTGAGACTTTAAGAAGTTGCCTTAAAAAGTAACCCTTCTCTCTCAGGAGAACTAGGCTTCTCCTGAGGGCTCACTGCAACTGTTTTTAAACCTGGATCATTCGACACCATTAAGTTCCCAGTTGGCAGGTGTGAGGTAAAAAAAATTATTTCACTTTGTTTTACATGTAATCATTTGTATGAAGTTACACACGTTTATAATTCAAATATGTTATATTAATATTCAGTCATTTTTGAGCAAAATCTGCATTTTTATCCTGTCTCTGAATTTTAATTTGTTGTTGCACAGATCAACTTTTTTGTTAGTTTCACAAGGTAAAATATTTTAAAATCAATAATTATTCCTATCTTAGACTTTGTGAACTGTTAAAGAAAGAGTAAAAATAAATAGCTTTTGGGTTTACTAGTTTCTATGCAGCCTCAACACCTTATACCTGTAACTAATAATGATTTTATTCTTCCTGCATCTGTCATGAGTCTTCCAAAGTGCCATGGACTTCAATGCCCAGATTGTGTAAACCAAAGAGCAAGATTTAATATGCATGTTTTTGATGTTAACCAATTCAGGGATCAGTGTGCCAGGCCCTTTGCCCATCACTCACGGGCACGTGGAGAAGTTGGTGGGAAGCAAGGTAGGATGTGAACTTCAGGTATCAACAGCTCTGTGGTTAAGGGCCATTGTGGACTCTAATCTTAAAGTAAATGTGAAAGAACTTTTTTTCTTTCCCTGTTAGTGAATAAACTGCATCAATTTACTTTGCATTTATAAGATGACAAGGGCAGGCACTTAACTAGTTGCAGTGCACCTGCACCGGTTTACTTTGTGCAAACTTGCTTATTTGTATTTAACCAAATTGTTCTATTTATACAACTTTATGCTGCTTTTCATGGTGAAGCTGTATTAATTCATGCCACTCAGTAAGGCTATCATTTTTACTGTAAAAAGAAGTGGAATTTGAAGTTTTAGAGTTCTTCAGAATTTTGAGTCGTCCCAGCACCTTCTCATTTCACATGAGCTGCTCATGCTAAATGCTCCTGAAGATTAGTCCAAGAATTCAGTTTTGCAAAACTGTTGATGAAGGCAGAATGTGGTTTTTAAAAAGTATTCCTAATGGTGTTATCTAAAAGATGCATGACATGAACCACTACTCAGAGACTACAGAGACCCCAATCAGACAATTTTCATTTGTTTCCTTTTATGTGTGAGATAAGTTAATGATGCAGGCAGATTAAACCTAAAAGATTGACATGCTGCTTTAAAATTGCCTGTTTTTTGAACCCTGTGAAGTATGTAGATACATATTTGTTCTCATTGGTTTATAGGTTTAGTTTTAAGGTTTTTTTTAATCTATCTTACAATAATAGTATTCCCTATATTTATGGTATATGTATCCTTCTGACACTTTGAAAGTACAGATAAGCTGGACAATTATATATTTTATGGGTTCAGATTCCTTACACTGAATTTCTTTTTCTTCTGTATGAGTCTTGTAGAAAGAAGTGCCCAAATACCTGCATCATCATATTTGATAATTTTCATGCAATTTAGGATGGAGTTAAATGGCATATCATATTCATCACTGGATTGCAGTATTCTCTTTTTTTCCACCATTATATATGAACTGAATTCTCAGTAATGCTTGGTACTTGTGTTTAGAAGTCATCCAGCTGAAACATACCATGTCTGGTAGCCCATCGCAGCCAGATTCTTTCCTAACCCTACTTTTGTCAATACTTTATATTCCTCCACTGACCTATCTAGAGTTGCCCTTCCAATGATTCTAGCTCTATCAAACCATGGAGCTGTGAGCTTAATGAAGACTTTGAAATTTCACACTTACTTGGGCTCCCATTCCTGTAGTCCTTCCTGTAGTCAGAAGTGGGGCCTCGGGAATGTGGGGCATCCAAGTACACAGGAATGGGTGATGGAGAAACCAGCTGTTTATTTAGTCAAACCTTCAAGAATTGCTAGTTAACATCATTATATTGTTGAAGTATTTGCTTTCTCCTTCAGCAAAAGAAATTGTCATGCTAAGAAGTGATTATTTTGCTGATGAAACGGCAATTGAAAAGTATTTGCAGCTTTTGCTTTGGCTGAAGGAGCATCAAGATTCCCATATTTAATCTGATCAATTCATAAATGTGAAAGTGAGCTCAACACACAACATTCTTATTTACAGTAGTGCAGGGAGGAGAGATAATTTTTAAGCAGTATTTTTTCTAGAAGCGTTACAAGAAAAAAGTATAATGTGATTTCCAATGACTATGTTTTTGAGTAACTGCAGTGTTGAAAACTTGCAGAAGACCAATTCTAAATATTTTTTAACAGTGTGAGTAATGAAGATTTATCTTACCTTCAGAAATATGAGGACTTTAGGAGTACTTTCAAAATGTGTATGCAATAGGATTCAGATATATATTCTGCTACCTCTTAGAGTGAGCTTTAGTGATCAAGTAAAAGGTTACTTTTGGATGCACCTTGGATCCAAGTTCAACTTTCACTGCTGACTTGACATTACATTCGCTTTCTAAGCTGCAAGAAAAATAGTACAAGGTAGTCAAAAGTCAGAATTCAGCAGAAATTCTTTGGTAAGATATGGCATCTGTCAGTGAGCAGATGTATTGAAATATTCAACTTCATTCATACAGATTATCCAGACACTGCCAAATATTAATGTCTTTAGGCTGGCAGTGTACATGTGTCTTTCTCTTTGTAAGTGATATATTTTTGTTTTAATCTCAAATCAACAGTTAAAATTTGCAGGAAGATGGAAAAATGTTCCCATCCTTTTTCTGGAGACAAATAGCAATTTAGACTTTGTTCTTTATCTGAGTCATATTAGAAAATGTAACTCTGGTTACCAAATTGTTTCCATCTGCAGTGTGTTCTTGGGCACTTTTCCTTGTGCCGCGTGAGCAGTATTAAAAGGTTTGTTCATTCTTTTATGCTGGTCACTAAAATTCAGAAATTCCTCCAAAATATGTTCTGTAAATGGCTTTTCAAGAGAAATGGTTTTAGTACATTTGATACTTAACACACTAGTGAAGAAACTTTTAAGCTTCAGAAAGACTTTATTTGTGTAACGCCATGAAAGTCTGCCCATCTGATATTCCATATGTTATCAGAATCCGAGAATTCAAGACAATATATTTGTGTTTTCAATTACCCTGTAGTAAAGCTACTGTAGTTGTGGCTTCCACCTACATGAAAAACGGTGTTAGGTAAGACAGTGGGATTGAGTCCATATAATATGATGTTGCTGGTCTCAGCATGTAGTTCTTCAAAGGATTTCTTTGCTATTCTTCAGAAGCTAAACCTAAATTTTGCTTCAGAGACAGGTTTTTAGGTAAGTTTGTAAGAATTCACAAATACTCCTGACAAAGAGATGAGTATTGTTCCATTTAACTGGGAAAGTTTTTTTAAAAGTCCACTTTGACTGTCAGACTTGTGACAGAATATTGATGTCACAGTAAAAATTGTCTGGAGTCTCTGTTGCAGGTGAATTCAGGAACATGTCCTTACTATGCTGGAAACTATGAGACAAGATGAGAAATGATGTTTTGCTTGGGTTATTAGTTGTAATTGATTTCCTAATTTAAGAACAGTATACTGAACAAACTGTGAACTCAGAGTGTCTTGCTTAACATGTGCCTGGGAGGAACTCTTTTGGGAAACTTTCATATCACATCTCCTTAGAAATACTTTAAAAAAACCCCGGAAAACTTATATGCAGCCTCCGTCTGCATGGGGCAGGCCTGTGATACAGATGAAACTCCTTATGCCAGTAAAGGCATATGGAGTGGGATGTCTGAACCTGTTTTATTCAGTAAAGTACTGGCATATCCTAATCTGGCAGTGTCAAGACTTGAAATTGTGCTCTTTTTTTTCCCCCAGTGCAGATTTCTGTCAATGTCAAGCCTTCACAGCTGTCTGTACTCATCAATCAGGATCCATAGGCTTCTGTATAACAGGCACAATCCTTTGCATTGTTCTAGGTGGTACTTCCAGGTTATAAACTTGCAGTAGTTTGCAAAGATGCTTATCAGAACATGAGAATTTTTGGAAGATACTGTTTTATCAGATTGTGAATTGAAAGAGGGCTGTGCTCTGAAGTCTTCTGCCTCTGATGTAGTGAAATCTTGGTTTAGGCCACATGTGAAAATAAAGGGTTTATTCTGATTTTTAATGCAAATGTTTCTCTAAATCTTAAAATGTCCTAAATGTTCCTGAGGAGAAATACCAGAATTCAGAAACATATTTTGTAGGTCTAACTTAGGGTGTAATGCTGAAATTGATGACAAAACAATAGAAAGCCTGTAATGTTTACATCTGAAATCTCAGTAGCACCAGAGGATTTTCTTTTGAAACTTACAAGAAAGTTTGTGTAACTCTTTCTAGTGATCAGAAGTAAATTGCAAGCTATAAATACATTACACTGAGTATGTTACTCTCTTTTAACAATTAAACTTCCAAAAGAGACGTTTGTATTTTGTACAGATACACTTAAAAGAAAAACAAAGTTGGGTGTAGTGGTATTTAAACCTGAAGAACAAAACATGGGAAGTTTTTGTTATCCATACTTGAAACAGAAGGAAATCACTGAAGTCCTGAAATTTATGAAAATCTCCACAGGTGCACTTCAGAGAAAAATTGCCATATTTTAAGAGCAGTACTGGTTACAAATATGGATTCCTTCAGTAGTCTGGTGGCCAAACACATCAACTTCTTAACAGCTATTTTCACTAAAATAACCTGACTTGGGGATAAACTTTGTTCTTTGCAATAAGGTATTGCAAACTCCTGGTATCTTTCTAGATTTCTATCAATAGCAGCAGATTAACATGTCATTCTCTGTAGCATTATTGTCCCTTTATTGCAATTAACATTCACAAAATATAAATGACAAAATACAAGGTACGCTTCTGCTGTTTTAATGCAAAGTCTAATGGGTTTGTTAAACAAATAAGAGGAAGGGTTAAAACTACATTGGGAGACTACATGCTGAAGCAGCAGATGCACAACTACATGTTTTGTTCTGCAGGTGTGCTTTGAGGGCAATAACCTTTAGCAGAAAGGTGAAGAAGGTAATTGAAAATAATAATGTCTTCAACTGGTGCTGTTAAATTTTCTAAAGGTATTTGCCAAGACTGAAGAGATAAAAGCACACAAGGATGTTGTGCATAACTAAACTGTTTTATTAAAATTTACATGATTTTTAAAAAATAGAAATTTGGGTAGCTATTCTCAACTAATTGAAATGACTCATTTGTTTCCTGTTAGAAAATGTGTATAAAAATCTGTGGTTTAGTGTCCAAAATAAGAATCACAGACTCACAGGATGGGCCAGGTTGAAAGGGACCATAGTGGGTGACCTGGCCCACCCTCCCTGCTGCAGCAGAATTACCGGAGCACAGGGCACAGGGTTGTGTCCAGCCAGTTCTGGAATATCCCCAGGGAGGGAGACCCCACAGCCTCTGGCCAGTCTGTTCAGTGCTCGGGCACTGCACAGCAAAGGAGTCCTTGCTCATGGCCAGCTGGAACTTCCTGGGCATCAGCTCCTGCCCCTTCCTCTTGTCCCATTGCTGGGCACCCCCAAGCAGGGTCTGGTCCATCCTCTGACACCTCCTGCAGATATTTAGAGAAATAGCCAAAATACTGTTGTTTGCTTTTTTTTTTTTTTTTAGTAAGTGTAATGCTTTACAAATTCATCAAGAAACTCAAGAAACATGTGTGCACTTAGGGAAATGTGTATTTTCAGTATCTTATGAAAATATTGTATTAGTTGGACTGTGAAAGATATTTTTTAGTACTTAGAACTTTCTAAGATAGTTCAGTATGGATCTAGGCATGCTTAAAACAAATGTAGTTCTGGTTCTGTTTAATAAAATATAACTTGTATATCAGTTAATTTTACCAATTCAAGATTTAAAAGCAAGCATTAAGACTTTCTCCGACAGAAAGGATCTTTACAGAATATTTTTAATGTATCACACTTATAAATATATATATATGTATATTTAAAAGTTCTCATGCAATATAGCTTATGTGAGAACCTGTGGAGATAGATCCCATTTTGGAGCTTATAAAAGCTCTGTGTTCCTTTTGTGTGGATATCTCTTTGGCACTTCATATAATCATTAGTGAATCTTCTGCTGTCAGAAGTATTTTTATATTTCACATTGAGAATACTGTATTGCAGACCTGGTGAATGTATGTCTAGTTACATTGGGATTTTTTTTCTTTCTTTCAATGTAGGATTTTTCAAATTTTTTAAGTATTCCAAAATTGTCTCTGTATTGGAAGCTGTTCAAGCAAGTGGACACTGTTCTAAAGAGTAAGAAACATCTTTTTTTCTCTTTATTTTGAGGATTCAAGAACAATTCAGTTGAGGAAGGATACACAGGTGTTTTGGATAGACAAGAACTTAAGATATCATTCGTCTTATATGATAGTTACAGGTGAATTATGTTTCTTTTTTTACTGTTGAACTCTTACAGGTAGAAAAAATAATTTGCTTGCAAGTTTTCAATTTTTCTTTTTTTCAAATAAAGTCTTGAATGCCTCTGTTCATTTTGTGTATATACTGTAAAATCTTTATGCTTTATTAGCCAACAAAGAACTTCTAAATAAGCAGAGATTAAGAACAAGGACAAAAAAATAGATTAAAACGTTGCATAGGACCTTACAGTTAAATAGTTTCAAACTCCTTTCTAATTCTGGGATGTGAAGTGAACTTGTGCATGACAGGAGCTCTATTTGATGGGATTTCCAGTGCAGAAAAAGGGAACATCTAGAGCAAGTTTTCTGTCTGTTTTGGTACACAATTAATATCAGTTCACATAAATGGTAAACAGAGATAAAGGTATTCTAGCAACTTTCCCCTAGATAAATGTTGGGTACCTGCTTATCTCATACGAATTTTAGAAAAATACTTCTCTGCATTAAGTGTCCCTTTTAGTGCAGAGCAGAGACATTTTAGTTTAGCAGCCTTGGAAAGTTACTGAATAATAGAAGGAGGATAAATGTAGCCATTTATGTACCATATTAGTACCAGATTTTACTCTTTTTTTCTGGAACATGGCAGGATTTGGTAGTTGCTATAACCAATTCATATATTCCACATACACTACACCATTGTTTCAAAGATGTAGGGAGAGGAAACAATTGTGTTAAAATCTGTTTCTCAATGCAGTAATATATACTATGATAACTTCTAACCAAGCTTAAAGCTTGATCTGCATTATTAGTTCTGCTAAAGTGTTTAAGAGTTTGGCATCACCAAACTGTATTTAGGAAGAGAGGAATTTTGTATTGGAATTGGAGGATGTTTGGTGCCTTGGACTCAATAATCTTATTTTTGAAATGGAAAAACAGGCTGGTGTGGAATAGATAAGCCTTTGTCTTTCAATGTTACGGGGTAGTTTTCTGTACTTGAGACTTTTACACAGTGGCCCTAGAACCCCCCCATGCACATTTCCCTTTAAGCTTTGTAATGTTTTGTAGTCTCCTTCAGATTAAAGAGAACCTCTTGAAACTGAGCTCCTCTACCTGCTGCCGAGGCAAGGAACAGGCTAAAACTGTCATGCAGGTATTCTCTCCCTGAAAGGCAGTGTCAGTTCCCATTGAAGTCCACTGGCAGTGTGGAACAGCTCACTGCTGTTAAAAGACATGTACAAGGTTTCTCTGACAGGTTTAAAGCCTAACCTCAAAACTTTTCTTTTTGCTATTGCTGTTTTTGAGTACTTAAATCCTGTCTTAAAGTTAGTCTAAGCCCTTTGGTGTTGTGGCACAAACTACCCTTCATCCTAAGGGGTTTGTAGACTTGCATTATATTAAGTAGTCCTACAAAATAAACATGTACCTATTTACCAGACACTTACAAAATCATAGCTACTAGTGACTGTGTATTAATTCTGGTGTTCTTGTTTTATGGTATCTTGTGAGCTTTTGAGTTTCAGGTATTGCATTTGAATGTACACTCCTGAATTTGGTTATTGTGTGACTTGTTTAACATGCTTCATTTTCAGATCTCTGATGATGAGGTATCCATCTGGATTTAAAATACATCTCTGAGCTTCTGAATTCTTCATTAAAGAGATGTGTTCTATATTCATGGGTAAGAATATTTTTTTTTATTTTGACTTGGGCTATTTTTTTAATCGTCTTGAGGTATATTTTTAATTTAGAAGATTTCAACAACTTTTTTTTGTCTTAAAGGTTTATTAGGAACTTTTACAGTATAGGGTTCATTAGGTGCCTGTACTAGCTGTTAATTTTGACCCAAGATAATAACTAAACTTTGGAATTCATATGTCTAAATATTAATGCTCTAATTAAATCACTAACACTTAATATTACAGACAGAGAAACAGTGGTATATAGCTAAAGAATTTATAAATTGGTCTGTGATTTGAGAGTCATCTTCTGATCTATATACAGTTCTGTGGGCTTTAACTGTGCATCTTGCCATACAAATTTTGAATTTGGAGTTTTGGAAAGAAAGTGATACTAACATGAAATGCAACCAGAGCAAAGGGTCTGAATTTTGTGCAATCAAAACAAACAACACTTCTCAATAACATAAACCTTACTTAGTCTGAAGAAACTTTGTGGTATTACACACACCTGCACTTCAAAACAATAGGAAAAAAAACCCACAAAAGACTCTATAAAGATAGGATTTTTTCAAAAAGCTACTGGTATTTTTAGTTTTTGTAGGTCTCTGAAGAAAACAGCCAAGTTTAAGCTGTGTTTACTTCATACATTACAGAATTTGTTTTTATATCTTCTCTCCATATATTAAGTACAGCTTGCTGAAATATCATTTTGAGGCTTCATAAATTCACCTTGAGTTAAAAATTAATGTTAACACGAATCTCTTAATGAAGTAGAGTAAGTAGCCTAAGCATTGCTGTGGGGCTTTTTGATACCACATTGTTTTATACAAAGTTCTTACAAAGTTTATACAAAGTTCTTAAACTTCTTACAAAGTTTATACAAAATACTTTCTCTTTGGGCTGGTTTTGCTCTATTCAGCTTAAGCAAAGCTGTTCTCATTAAGGAAGTTGTCCCATTCACAGTGAAGGCAGACATAATTGAGAATGGCTGAAATTTTCCTTCAGTTACATTGGAAGATGGATTTTCTTCCCAAGTAAAATGTTGTTTGTATTGTTGGCTAACTTGAAATTCCACAAACAACCTTAAAAATAGCTACTGATGTACCCTTTTTTTTTTTCTTATTTACATTTGTTATATTTATTTCCCAGAGGCTACTTGCATGAAGGGAGGAGAGGTGGAGGAAGGGAGTTTGTGCATGTGGGGAGTAGAGGAAGGGAAGCAGTTATATGGGGTGTTTGGTGCAAGCAGGATCAGTGTAGGTAAGGTACCAGCCTGCTGTGATTAGTCTGACAAGCACACACAAACCATTGTGCTCCAGTTCTCTGCTCTTACTTGGACCTGGAACTCAGGAGCCATAGACTGGAATTCAGTTTAAGCCCATATGTTTTAAATCTTCAAATTAAAATTCAAGATACTTGAGTGATCTTTTGAGTATTTAGCATGATGCCTGTGAACTCTGTAGCAGAAAGAGAATTCTAAACAAAACCAGTATGTTGAGGGTATGATTTTACTAACAGGGTGGCTCATTACTCAAAAATAATTAGAAATGCATACCAATGAAAAGTAATTTTAATCTAAAATAATGCATAT
>VZUA01060952.1:76441-88201 GCA_013401035.1 Horornis vulcanius | reverse complement strand
CTGAATATGCAATCTGTTTTGATTTAAAGATCTTTCATGATTGGTATTTTCCTCTTAATCTTTTCCTCTTTAATGATACCTATTTTTCACATCTGTCATGTTGTCAACAATACTTCATTGTTCTGATACAAACAAGCACTGAAAATGCATACTTAAAAAAAGGGAAAAAAACTAAAAAGAAAGCTGCCATTATTATCATAGGATCATTTCCTGGGGACTGACCAAGACAATGATTGACTGCAGCACGTTTTTCCAGTAGCCTTTATACTCTGAATAAGCTGGTTCACTTACCTTCTAATTGAATTGGGTTTTACCATTGCGTTTAATGTATTATAAAATGCGAGCAGAATTTGGTAAATTAGGCTGTTAAAGCATGCTGTGGAAGAAAAGCTACCTCTGTGTTTTGTTCAACGTGTGGTTGTTTCTCTGACCTAGCCTGACTTCCCTTTCTGTAGGTATTTGCAGAAGTGAGGCACTGAGACAAAAGGTGGGCAGTTTCCTGCTGGTTCTGAAGAGCTCTTGCCCACTTGCCCCTCCTTTCATCCCTTCAGCAGGTTCAGTGACTCCTCCAAGTATCAGAAGAGTACCAAGAATAGACCATGGAGGGTTGTGCAGTTTACAACCCTTCACACCTGGAATGTCTTCTCAGTCTGGGCTGATAAACTGAGAGAGAGTGGAAGAACTGGGGGATAGGGGAAGGAAATACTGACAGCAGTAAACTTCCTGAGGATGAAAGTGGGTTTTGTTTCAATCATAAAAGTGTTCTTACAAGGCCACTTCCATGAGAGATGTAGAGGGAACACTGTAACTGAAATTTTGATGGCCATTAAGGCCGTTAATACCAACAGCCATTGAGGTCCTGTTGCTTTTTCTTGCTCAGAGATGGATGCTGTGCTGGTTTTTAGTGTGATTGGGATAAGCATGCTGAAGCTACCTTGGATGTTGGGATTAAGGGGAAAGAAAGCTCTTCATGTGATGTTCTTTTTGAAGGTAGTTTGGGTGGGGTTTTGTCTTCTGGTCTTCTTCTCTGGTTGGTAAGAAAAGAAAACCATGAGAAAATAACTTTCTCAGTGGCACACAAAAGTGGTGGCCATATAGAATGTGGGTGGGTAAGTGCCAACTTGTGAAAATTTAGTTTAATCTTGAGTTCATTGCAATTTTGTTTTCTGTTCTGAAGATTTCTGCAGTCAATTCTTCATTATTTTACCTTTAAATCATCATTTTAAAAGATTTTGTCACCTTAAATTAGAGCAGTTTCAGCTAATGTTATGTTTTTTCTGGAGTTTAAAAGGTAATTTAAAAAAAAAGCTGGGGATAGAAGCTATCTGGCTTTATGTGTTAGATAAAATTTTTAAATCAGGCATATATATATATATATATGCATGTTTTCCAGAAGAACCAAATTCTTATCTGTACCATCCAAGAAGGTGTTAGATGATGTTAGATTTCACTGGATCAATATATTTTAGAGCTTTATCTGAGGGTTTTCAACCCTAATGACTACTCTTTTTAAAATAGAAATATCTATTTAATTTTTCTTGTCCATAACTATTTGATGAAGTCTTTTACACACTTATTTCCAGATGCCCACATAAGACTTGTTTCAAACAGTGAACTAAAACCTGAATTGCCTGTTATAGAGAGTTTAGTCGTCCCTGTTTTTTAAGGAGTCAAGTAATTGCAAAATTTTTAATATTAAGATTAGGCAAGAATGCAAGAAAAAACCAGAAGATTTTTGCTGGACCATTTTGACCCTTAGATTAGAGAAGAAAATGTAAAAAGTAGGGGTTGAGGTATATCATGACTGTGAATTTGGTCTGAGCCTAGTAACTCAGTGGTGCATCCACCAGGTGCCTTGGATAACATTTTTTCCATCGACAGGAGCCCATTGTTTTTTCTCATGGTGAGTGCAGTGATACTGCCATAGTGCACCATGAGGTGTGCCCTGCATCAGCCTCAGACCAATGCAAGTTCTGGATTTCTGGCACCCAGAAAAAGAGCACTGAGAAGTTTTGCTGAGGCAGTGGGTTTTGTTGGCATTGTCTGCCATTTTTCAAATAGCTCTTACATTGCAGACTGGAACCCAAGAGAAGTGGGTACATGATGGGCACAGAACACCAAGCCACTGAAAACTGAAACACATTAAATGCAGCAGCTTGGCAGAGCAAGCGGGATGAAGTTCTCAATTTCTTTCATTTACTGGCAATTTAGTATTCTCCATTACATAGTGCCTCCTTTAAGACTTACCTTGCAAATTGCACACAGTTTTCATGTGTGTAAATATTCAGAAAAAGATTCTAACTATAGTTGGCACTGAGCCCCAAAATACTTTCTTCAAACAATCTCTTCCAAATGGAAGCAAAATGTTTGCTGCAGACTCATTCTGTAACTTCTGTTGCTGCCTCTGCAGCACAGCCAGGTTAGCAGCTGCTTACATGGACGTGGCTTGATCTTCCCCCCATGACTGATAAGGCAGGTCACTGGTTAAGGAGCTCCTACTAATGACAGCTATGGTATCTTCACTACATTAGTGGCAACACATGATTAGTGATATTACTACTGGGTTCTGTAGCACTGAGATGTGAAACAACACCCTGTGTAGAGAGAGCGTGACGTGCCAGCAGGTGCATGTTTCATCTTCGAAACATGACTAGTTTAAGGTTGCTGATCTTTCCATTAGTGTTTTCATTTCCACAGAAATTTAAAATTTGGTTATAAGCATGGTGCTAAATGCCATGTGAGGCCTAAACCACATTTACATCCCAAATCACAGATGTATGTCCTGAAGTGACTGTTACACAGATAAAAACTGTTGTCTGGCTGCAGTGCTGTAATTGTTAGCCATTCATTTACCAACATTATAGATAACAAGTGTGGAAAATGAAAAAGACAGATTAAAAAATATATACCAGGTGAGAGTCTATATGTAGCATGTCTATTTTAATTTGGGTTAAGTTTCATAAATGTGTGTCTTGAAATTCTGTATCCATTAAACACTGAGACATTCATTAGCAGTTATAATAAGCTAGAAAAAGAAGGAAGTATATTATCAGCATATTGAAAGAACCACAATTTGGAATACTTCATTGGCTCTCATAATAGTTTCATATATGCACCAAAGTGAATGGAAAAATGATAGAACCCTACAGATCTTCATTTGCCAGTGCTCTTGGCTTTGTGAAGCAATCCCAGCAGATAGCGTGGGGCAACTGTTGAGCAGGAAAATAAAAAGCAGTTCAGAAGGAACTCTGGAGGGGATTGTCTCTGGAGAAAAGAAACCCTGTTGCATATTTAGGTGATCTTCCCATTAGTTGTAGGTAGCTACTTCCCAGAAGTAGCCTGATTTACTGAAAATCTCATTTCAGTTTACTGTCTAAAGAACACTACATCTCTTGCTGGGATTGCCATGCAGCAAAGGACATGCCTTTCTGCATGCATGTGGTGTGACACACATGGATATTGTAAGTAATCTTCTACAGATGGACTCCGTCAAGGCTGTGAGTTGTTGGTTTTTTTTAATAAACTTTTTAATTACAAATCCACCATTAAAAATCACTAGAGGACTTATTTTTGCAGACTGTTCTAGAGGAAAGAAGTTCAGAGTGCTAGTATGGAATTCAGAAGTCACTGAGTTGAGTTCATGATTTGGGGGTTTGTTGAAGTTGCATTCCTAAACACAATTTTAAAATTTAAATGATGAATGGATATACCTTTAGGATTTTTCACTGTAGTGAGTTAAAAGCAACTGAAGTCTTCAAATTTTCATGTGATTATAATGTGAAAAATGAGAAGCTAATTTGGATTAAGCCTCCAAACTATTGATTATTGTAAGTCATGCTATTGATTTATTTGAGGTATTGTTCTGATATTAATACTGTTTTGGTGACTTGACATGCACAAAGAGATGCCTTGTTTAGTAATAAACAAGAACAAAGGTGATGTAGAATGCATGAAGATCAAGTTTCCAGGTGCCTAATTTTAGCTGCTTTTAGTGCAGTTGATGTCAAGGTCATCTTGATTTCCTGAGCTAGACTGTCAAGAACTTGTTAGGCTCTCAAGGCAGACAGTACTTGTTCTGAGCATCATCCTGCAGGTGTGTACTGCTACCAGCAGGAGTGAAAGAATGACTCAAGGCATTGCAGATGTAAACATTAGCTTTCTGTTGTTAGACTCCTTAGGGTCATAATTTAGCTCCTAGTGGTAGCTAATCTAAGTGGTCAGTAGATCCACAAATGAAAAACATTTTTTCAATAAAGTGTCTTATATAATTCAATCACAAATGTGTGATCTGTTAAAATCTCAGAGAAAAGCATTGTCAGTTCCTATAATATGTCAAGAATGGGTGCAAGTTCAAAAAGATATTTAGTCTTAAAGGTTTTGTGCACACACAGAATTGGAAGTAATGCTACTCTATTGTGAATGGCCATACCTACTGTAGGAAAGGTGTTCTTACAGTGGAAACCATGTTTTACTATTGGAACAGATAAGGCAGAATTTGGGAGGGTTTTCTAGGAGGTAGAAATAGTTTCAGTGTTAAACTCGACTTCTCCTTGGGGCTTTCTTTGTTGTGATATGCAGAGGATGTAAAGGAATTATTTGTTATTGTGGTGCAAATGAAAATGGGTTTAGGCCTTAGAGGAGAAAAAAGGATGTCTGTAAGTGTTTATGATGGTGGTTTGTCCTTGCTGGGAGAAGGACTGTTACACCAGTGAAGGTCTTCAAATACGTGTCCTGTGCAACCACAACAAAGTGTTGGAGGAAATGCCTTTCTATGAAAAACCTACTCAGCAGAGTACTGTTGGTATTGGAAAGATGCTGTCATGATTCTGCTTCTTGATATTGCCTGGTAACTTAACTGCTTTTACGTTGTTTGACTAAGAAATCATTCAGATATGTGTAGGGTACCTTCTACTCCTGTGAGACAGCGTGTCAAATTCCCTTGAACAGTGCCAAAAAGAAGAATCCCCTGGCTGTGGATCAGGGCATGTGTGGGGAATTCTACAGCTGTTGTCTGATCTGTTCCCCGAGTATTTCTTGGGCCAGCTCTGCGGTGTGAGCACCACCAGGGCCCATACCTGCTGCTGCTGCTAATGGCTTTTGCAGGCAGCAGCAGTGGTGTGAATTTGAGGTGATTCCTGCCAATTTCCCTGCTGCCCACAGGATTGCGTGAAGCAGCAGGGAACTGACAGGAGGCTCGTTCCCTGCACTCGGCTGCTGCTCGGCAAAGCCATTAGCAGCAGCAGATACCCTGGAGCTCCCTCTGTGCAGAACTCAAGACAACATTGCATTGCTTTGCATTCGCTCATATTTGGATGATTATCTTTGCAATCATGAAAAGTACAAACCTATTTTTCCAAACAAAATCTTCAGGTTTTAAATACGTGGTGGCCTTAGGGTTTTCCTTTCTACCTTCTCCTATATGTTTGTCAGTTAAAAATTTCTTATTCTAGATGGAATAGGTTTGTGAGCAATTGGTGAAAGGATATATTCCTTGAGATGTTTTATCTGCGTTCCATCTCACTCGGGGAGCGGTATTTTCAGCTTGCAAAAGGCTTTGCCCTTTGTTTTGTAGATGCTGGAGAACCTTTGAAATGGTTTTCATTGTGCATGATGATTTACAACTGTTCCATCATTTTATAGCTGTGCATATTTTCGAATCATGAAATTATTACCGGAATAAAAGAGCTCTCCTGGATTAAATGGCTTTTGTTGCTAAGTGCACACAGATCCCCTGTCCTCTGAAGTGCAAGCGTGTTTCATGTTCTAATCTCAAAGCACTTGTGTTGCTTTCCAGTTTTGTTTTTTGTGACAATAGTGACTTTCTTGATGAAGGTTTCACTACAGATTTATTTGGCTTAGAATGGCTGGCCTGGTGCTTTCCTGCATCTTCATGAATGTCACTTCCATACGGTTAGTAATGCCATGGCAAAATTTAAAATACCCCATGGTCTGGGATTTCTGACAAATAGCTTAATGTTTGTGCAGTGCAGGAGCCAGAACTCAAAAGGGAGAGTACAGAGCAATGCAGAAGAATTATAACATAGAGGAACCTCGTCTAGCATACTCACAGTTCTACAGTAAGAGTGTAGTAAATGTTGTTGAGGAATAAATTGGGAAGCAGCTTTAAGCTCTGAGAAAATGTAGCAAAGAAACTTTGTTTTTAAAGAATAAAATATCTAGAAAGAAACCGTAAAAGGATTCACAAAAAAGCCACCATTTCTGGATTACCTACTTAATTATTAAACATTTTTGTTTGTTTCTTGCTTGCCCAGGAATGTTCAAGAACAGACCAAAGTAACAGTATTGACTTTAGTAGCATTTGGCTTTTAGAGCTGAAATTATACCATGGGTACATTAGGTTTTGTTTTTTTTTAGCTCATCTCAAAATGTAAAATGGTTGATTATTTACCATTTTTACTAAGATATGAAATTATAGCCCTAAATGATAAATCCCTGTAATTTAGTATAAATACTGTAATACTGCAAACATAATGAAGAAACATCTTGGCTAAAGTTCTTAAAAGTAAAATTCAAAGGTAGTAATTGTCCTTGTGATGCTGCTGCATATTTACAGAAATATCCTTGAATTTAAGTGGTATTGTTAAGAAAATAATAAATTTAAAGTATTGGTACCACTAGTGTTTCTGCTGGACAAAGTACTTAATTTTGAAATTAATCTTAACTAGAAGTGAAATTATCTTTTAGAGTAACGATTAATCTTAACAATATCATTTTTTGGCGATATTTTAAATTTTCTATGGAAAAACATATATCTTACAAAATAAAGGTATATGTATATATTGAGCAAAACCAAATCCAAGTCCCAATCTTTCTTCGTTCTTGAGTGGGCTTTTGAGAATGAAGGGTATTGCTAGGATGGAGCTATGCTGTCAAAAGCTTCTTGTTTGTTTTTTTTTTTTTTAATAACCTTGCAAAACCCCCAATCTTCTTTTTGGTTTTGATATGATCACAACACATATTTTAAAACTTGTCTGATTTTTTTTTTAAATAGCATTTTAACTCAAGCTGGGAATGAAGAGGTGCTTACCAGCGAGCCGTTTCCCAAGGAGGTCTCCACCGCAGGGTCTCGCAGGTCTGGGCAGGGGCAGAGGAATAAAACCGAGCAGTTCTTCCATTTTCTGTAGGAAGCAGGGAAGCCTGTCAGCAAATGATTATAGTCACTAATACCATCTTATAGTAATGAAGTAAATGCAAGGAAAATAATAATTTAAAAAAAAATAAAAAGATTGGAGAGCAAAATCTGTTTGTGAGGCCCCAGGCTGGGGATTCGGCCGCTGTGCCCCCGTGCCCTCCCCCGGGGCCGGAGCCGCAGGGTTGCGGTGCAGCGAGGTCCAGCCCGGCACAGCGCCCGGTTCCCACGGTTTTCCAAGGCAGCGAGCAGCCGCTGTGGGCGGCGCTGCGGGCGGGGAGCGGGAAGGGTTAAAGCCGATCCCCGCGGGGGTTAAACGTGGAGCCTAATGGAATAATGACGGGTAGCACCATCTGCTGGCCTAGTTCCGCGGGGAGCGGGTCTAACCAGCGCTAATATTGGCGCTGATGCCTTTTGATGCTTTGTGCGTTTCTTTGCGCGCTTTGTTGGGATCCGGCGGTCCGCGCACGGCGGGGCCGGGCCGGGCCGGGGGCGGCGGGTGCGCGCCGGGCAGGGCGCGGGGATGCTGCTGAAGCGAACGAGTGCTCGGGGAGGGCTGTGCGCGGCCCGGCTGCCGCTCGCTAAATAGGCCATTTAGCAATCTTCTCCCCATGCTTTTCTCCTGAGCACTGCCGGGGGTGCTGGAAAAGCGGAGGGCAAGTCTTTGTCTGACGCCAAAAATGTCTTCAGTGAAGAGGCCAAGAGGAAGGGTAAGTGAGAGCCTGAATGAGTGGGAGGAGGAGGGGTTCTTTGGGCTAAAAGGCTAATGGGATTGAATAACCTTCCTTATTACTGGCTGCTGCTGCGGGAGCCGCATCGCCATCTTGAGCTGTTCCCGAGCTGGGTCCGGCTGTTTGTTCCAGCCCCGGGGCTTTAAGGTGGCATCGGGAGCGGCCCCATCCCTGCCTCCCGCCCCCGGCGCCCATGAGGCACCTATAGAACATGTATCCCGGGAAGTGCACGGGGTTTGGCCGGAAAATGTGTTTGGAAATTCCTGGTGGCTTTTCTTCCTGCTCTAGGCAGAGGCGCATTTACGGGTGAGAACGTAACATAACTGTTATCTGCTGGGGTTTTGTGTTTGAATAGGAAATTCTTTCCATTCCTCAAAGGGGGAGGGGAGGAAAGCAAAAACATGTCTTCTGGCTGGCTGCAGGAGAGGCTCACCAGCCCCGTAAACAATTCAGCGTCCATGAAACGGGCATTAAAAACGCGAAGATAAAAACAAGTTACGTCTTTTATCCACGGCATGGCGTGTATGTTGATCTAAATAAAAGAAACGCTGCTTTCTGAGCTGTTTGTGGATATAGAGATTTGTAATTTTAGTTTTGGTTTTATCTTTTGTCTGTTTTTTTAATCTTGGTGTTGTTGGAGCATCTGTTGTGTTCATTACCGAGTTAGTCCTGTAGATCATTCTGCTTTAAGGTAACTGTGGTCCTGGTATGCTACCAGAGGCGAAACACTGATGCTGTTACCGTCGGGAGCTCCTCGCTTTTCCATCTTTTACTGGAGGTGTTGGACGTGTGTGTTAAATGTATGGGAATGCTGCAAAGGTTAACGATTCGTTTCTTTAATTACAGAGGTGGAGAGAAGACTGAGAGAATTTCAGAAGGGTATTTTTTACTGACTTTGAGTACTTGGATTGGTTGTTTAAAACCAACAATTGATGTAGATATTTTGAAACCCACGCCATTCTGTGGTATAAGCTGAATTTTTTGTGTCCGCATAAGTCCCTGGCAGTTACATTTTTTAAAAATGCATATCCCTTTCAAAAATGTTTGCACTTCATATTTTTAAAATAAGGGCATTTAATTTACTTTTTGTTTCTTCCTACAGCCTCCTTCCAAGAAGACTGATGGTTCAGGATCACATACTAAGTTGCAGAATACCCAGGTGAGGGCAATGTCTGAAAAGAAGCAGAAGAAAAAAACAGACTCGGAAAGTAAACAAGAGAAGGCGAATCGCATAATATCTGAAGCAATTGCAAAGGCAAAAGAGAGAGGAGAGAGAAACATTCCACGAGTAATGAGCCCTGAAAACTTCCCCAGTGTTTCAGCTGAAGGAAAAGAGGAAAAGAAGGGTAGAAAAGTTAAATCCAAACCAAAGGATAAGGAGAGCAAAAAGCCGAAAACTGGTTCCTCATCCAAAATTAAAGAGAAAACAAAAATTGGGTAAGTAAATTAAAACATTGTCTTCTCATCAGACTGTAAATCCTTGATTAAAATGGAAACTGCTTACTGATATAAAATGTTCTCCTCCACTGCCTACACAAAATTCTTCCTGATTAAGTCCATGTGTGGACTCTCTCATTCAGGAACAAGAATGCTCTGTTTTCTCTTTAGATAAAATCACTGTAGGAGTGTCCTTTTGAAAGGAACTATTTAAAATACGTATTCTAAAATATTCTGTACTCACTTTGAAGCATATACCCAAATATCTTTTATCTAGTTTTGTAATCCGTTCTGACTCCAAACTAAGTTTTTCTGGATTTTAAATGCTGTCTTTATCAATTTTGGCATGTAGCTTCAGTACAGTGTGCTTGATAAACTGCACAGGGAGAAATTGGAAGTTTAATGAACTTGTAAGTAAGAGAATATTCTTACAGATATCACATGTATCAAAAGTAAAGCACATACTGGAAAGATTGAATTCTAAGAACTTTGTAATCTTCGCTCATATCAGTTTAATCTGCCCTCTTAAAAATTTTGCAGAATCAGCTAGGTCAAGCTGGGTGGGTACCTTGGGGTGAGGAGCTTTTGGAAGGCTTTGGGCGTTCAAATGCTCCAGGGGTTTCAGGAACTGCCTCATCTTGGGACTCCCGAGCTAACCTATGTTGCATGTTTATTTTTAAAGGAGAGTGTGTGATTTCCAATGTTAAGTACGTCAGAACTTGAAATGGAAATCTTAGCTACAGTCTGATTTTTATTTTTTTTAAATCCTTGCTCTTTTTGCAGAAGCAGAAATATTAACTGGCATAACTCTCAAATTTAAATGTCTCATATACATATGTATATTTTAATGTACGGAGCAGAAATGAATGTTCTTTTAATCATCTATATCTCTGTGTTTTCTTTTTTCTTCTAGAGATCAGTGCTTTTTTTACATGTTTGAAGTAAACAATTTTGAGTAGTTTTCCTGTAGTATGAAGGTTACTGCTCTATACCCAACTTCATTCTTAACTTGAACTTTCGTGGTGTTAATTTCTTTCTGTTCTGTTCGTGTGTTGGCTTATGATCCTGCTTGTAAGTGCACTGAGTAGTGCATATTTTTCTTCTGGTTTGAGGTGGGATTTTGGATGTGTACTTCCAAAGTTGACTTAACTTCCATGTTTCTGAGTTTACTCATGTTCTATAACAAATATTTTGTGGATCTGTCTAATCAGAAAACTTACATTGTTGTTTAGGTAGTGTCAGTTTCAGGAAACCTTGTGATTTGTGCTTCCTACACAAATCTGTGGTTTTTATTCATTCTTTTGGATAATTGACAACACCTGCCAAAATATCATTGTTAGGATATACTACATAGTTGCCATAATACTTTTACTGGTTTTTGAATTAACAAACAAAACGAAAAATTAACAATTTTTGAATTAACAAACAAAAAAAAAGTAAACTCTTGCCTATGATTTATGATTCTGCACTCAGTTTTGTCTTGGTGAAATGCTTTGCCAAGCACATCACTTAGGATCAGTTTTCAGGATTTCATCAGACAGTGTTAGTTGAGAAAGAGACGTTTCTCAAACTGTGTTTTTAACCGTGGTGTTTGTGTTTGATTCTAAGTACAAACAAGCTGCTAGAAGAGCTCCCATTTAATTGTGGTCAATGTTTCATCATTTTGCATTGAGCTGTGAAGGTTTGCCTCCCCATTATTTACCAGTTTAATCAGCTAATGCCCCGCAACACTCTCCTAACTTAATCATGCTGTCAGGTATTGCTTTCCTCACGTAGGGTAGATAACTAAAGATGTAGCAGTCAGGTCCTGGAAAGGAGCTGTGAAGAGTCTTCTAGAACCAGGCATTACAGATTTCTGTTCATATTCACTGAATTCCATTTTCTTTAGATGGACAGTAGCAAATCAAATGCTTGGAGACATCCAGATACTTCATTTTTGTATCTGAAGAGATTCCTGTATTGTGTTGAATTAGCACTATTGTATTTTATTGATATAAATAAAAAATCATAACTGTTTAGCAAAGAATGCATCAGGGGTTTTGCAGAGCAGCAATTGCAATAAGGCCTTGATGTTTTAAATCTTACCAAACTCTGCTTCTGTGCAGATGTAATTGCTGCTATAATAGCAGAATAATTACTACAAAATCACAATACTTGCCTTTTCAACCATGGTTAAAAAAAATTTGATTAATGAAATAAGTTTTATTCAGAGAAAACTAAAATTAAATAATAATGAGTTTAGAAGACTAAACAGCTCTTGTAAAGGCTTTATCCAATCTGCAGTTCTTAAAAAATATTTCTTAATGACTCTAAGCACATCCTTGGAATTATTGTTAAGTTAAAATAGGATTGGGTTTTTAAGCGTGTGGGTTGCTCCATTGATTTTTTTCGTTACCTTAAAATAAACTTTGACTGAATCTTGGGAGAAAATTTTACTATGCT
>VZUA01060952.1:54214-64835 GCA_013401035.1 Horornis vulcanius | reverse complement strand
TTTTTTTTTAAACCTACTTCTGTCAGCAAACTATTATTGATTTAAGTGTAATGAATTACATTAGAAATTCCTTTTGGTGATAATACCAACGCTGCACGTGCTTCATGGAAAACAACAAATCTGCATAACTGTGGAAAGCTCATGAAGGAGTTTCATTTTTGCAGCTTCTCTGGAGGAATGGTCATTCCCATTGTTTGACTTGTACCATACCCGTAGGTTACTGCTCTGTCCTTGGAGTGGAGCTGTTAAAGTACAGCTACGTCTGTTACCAGACACCAGCCAGACCAAGGGCTGAATTAACAGGAAGAGAAGTTCCTGTGCTGCAATCTCGCTGTTACTAAATATCTGCTCTGCAGAAGCCAGTGTGACCACAGGATTTGGGGTTTTGTCCTATTCACAGCTTGTTCTCCCAGCTGAGTACTGCAGTTTAATATAACATTGCAACCTGCAGTGGATTTTCCTGCACAAAAATACTTTTTCTGTGTAGCTCAATATAATAAATTTGTTTTCTAGAGACTGTTTTGTTTTGCTGTTTTTATTTTTGTGATGATCAGTTCTCTAAAGTAGATTATAGTGTTTTCAAATGTTAGCTGACTAGTTTGATACTGCTATTTTTATCCAGTGAATCCAATTTACAAATTAATCTCACGGTTAAATAGGCAGTGTCTCATATATTGGTATTGAGGGGTTGGAAATGTTATGCAATAGCCTAATAATCTTAAGTATTTCAAACTGTGAGCAAGAAGGAATTATTTTCTTTGACTGAACATTATTTCTTCAGCTGGAATTTGTTGTCCTCAGATTCTTGCAGAAAGCAGAATGAAAGGTTACAGAGAAAAACTGCAAAGTAAGCCAAATAATGCTGTTAAACAAGCCTTGATTAAGATGGAGGAGAAAATACAGATATTAACAAAGCAACAGACTTTATTATCACGTCCAATACGATCTAGTGAAAATCTCCCTCATTTTTTGTATAGCACCATTTAGTAGAGACACATCAGTTTATTTTATATCTTCCTCTCTGATTCTGGAGTTGGACAGTAACATCCACTGTTACACTGCATTAGGAAATTGCTGTGAAAATATTGATGCTGGTGGGAGAGCTGTTATGTATCAGCTTTGCTCCCATACCCTGAAAAGAGTGCTTCATGTTTGCTTTTTGACCCCAAAATAGAAGTATCATACACTTATATGAAAGAGAAAAAAGCAATTTAGTTAGTTGAACATAAGTGGATAACAGAGGTAAATTATTTCACGTTTGTTACCAAATGTTGACCTTTGGTTTTAGGTACAGCTGAAGTATTGCTTAGAGTGTCCCAGAACATGCAGCTCACGTTAGGGGAAATTTTGAGTAAAACCTCTGTCTCTTCTTTCTCCTGCATGGCAGAAGAGAAGATCAAATCGTCAAGTTAAAAGGAAAAAATATGCTGAAGAAGGAGAAGGGAAACAATCAGAAGAAGAAGCAGCTAAAGTTTCTGTTAAAATCAAGAAGAATTCTACTCCTTTACCTGCTGAACAGCCTTTACAATTATTTGTGGTAAGTAAAAATTGGCTTGGTCTGTGGGAACTTTTTTTGTTTCAAGTAGTTCAGTGAATAAAGCTCCTAACTTGGAATACGTTATTATTTCTAAGCCACTGTTTAGTGGGACGTTTTGCTAAGATCTTGAAAACTGAAAGAAATTACTTCTTACAATTTTTTTTGTTAAAAACACCTTCTGACTTAATTGAAGTTAAGAATAAGACTGAATATATCTCAAGTAGTTTTTTATGTGGCATAGGCATATGAAAAAGCCCTGTTCTAATGTTACCATGACTTAGAGAAGCATCAAATTATTTGAGGGATCTCTGCTAACTGAGGTATTTAAAAAGGACGCTCCTCCTCTCCCCACAACCTTTCCATGTTTGCACTTCATTGTTCAACTTGTACACTCAAATTTACTGTTGAGCCATTCAAGGTAAACAGAGTGGCAGGGAAGAAACAGAAAAAAAAGTGTTTAGGAGGTGCTTGAAAGAGTGCCAGCAGTTGTAAGGGAAGGAGAATGATGGTATAATTGGGAACAAATCAGACAAGAGGGAAGGTGACTGACTGTTGCAAACAACTTGTACAGATCACCTCTGTCTCTGGAACCACAGCCCCAGTTGTGGCTGAGCCTTGTAATCCCATCTGTGCCTCATCTGAGCCCTGCTGGAATTCTCAGCTATGACTTCCTCTCTCTGATTCCACAGCTTGTTTGTTACCTGTGTGCAGAGTAGATGGGTCAAATTGAGTTTGTCACTTGCTGGGTTTCTTTCCTCTTTTTCCACCTGTCTGTCAGAGTTGTTCTCCAGCTGTGTATAACTGAATTCTGGGTATGTCCAGTGCACCAGTTTAACTCACAGTGTCTGGCAAGTATCAGAATCCCCAGTGCTTGCACTGAGCGTGTTTGGCAGGTGAATGCTGCAGCTGTTGGGAAGTGCCAGACTTGCTGTACTTTTGCACATAAACCTTTCTAGGTAGAGACCTGGATTTTCAATTTTACTCCCAGCCTGTTAGAGAATGTGCTGGTGGATGTCAAATTTACCTTTATTGCTCATGTTCTGACAAAACACATGTGGTTGAAGGTTTTAGGCCCTGAGAGAGAGGGCATTTACTGCAATTTTATAATATCATTGTTTTCCTGTATTTATAGGAAAATCCAAGTGAAGAAGATGCAGCAATTGTAGACAAAATCTTATCCTCCAGGGTAATAAAGAAAGAAGTAAGTGATTGTCATGGGCTAAAATAGTTTATTTGAAAAAGGGGTTTGCATCTATCATTTTACATTTCCCCTGAACTTCCTTTTCCAGATATCTGCTGGCATGACAGTAGACACAGAGGAGTTTTTTGTAAAATACAAGAACTAGTAAGTATTAAAAAGTTGTTTCATTGGATGTGTTGACTGAACTGTTCAGTATCATATTTGTGTGCTCAGGTTTTGTATTGTTTGAAGGTTAGTTTGTCATCTGTTGAGATTTTTCTTTACCAATTTAATTTTTAAATTGCTAAGAATCTGTAGTATGGTAGTAATAATGTTAAAACTATGAGTATTGTGAAACTAGCAGTGTCCAATAAGCTGGCAGCCTTTATTTGCCAAAGAACAGATTTTTTTAGAGAAGATATTTATTAAATTAGAAGATACATTTTTATATTCAGCAGGGACTACATGCCTGAGGCAAGTTTTAATTTCATGAATTTAAATCAGAAGTGGTTTGTAAGCCTAGATTAGATTTACAGTGTTGTGTATTTAGGAGATGCTGATGTAGTAGTTGGACTTACTGTTTCAAAAAGAAAGAAAAAACTTGTGATAGAAATGATTTTACATCAAAAGCAGGAAACAAAAGATTGAAGAAAATATCTTTTTCCATATGTTATTTTAAATTTTATATCTGTTTTCTTGTCACTACTCAGTTCTTGATACTGAAAATCCAAGCTTATTTTAAATTTCACGTATGTGAATAATTTAATCAGATTTTTTGCTATAATAAATGTAATTTTTTTTGAAACTCTGGTTCCACATGTTGTTGGAGACCGTTTACCTTGTGTTTTTCCAAAAGGGAAAGATCTGTCTTTTCATCTGAGAATGAGTAATCCCCAGCTGTACTTTCTTGCTATCATATCTTTCAAAAGCTTAAAAAACAATGAAAATACACTAAGAAAGGGGTCTGAGGAAGAAATACTTGTGTTTCTGTAATGTAATTTCAGAAGGACTCTCCTGGGGGACAGGAGACAGCTGCAGGTGCTGCTGGTTCCTCCTCCTTCAACTCAGAGATTCTCTCCCAGCCCAGTGCAGGGCGGGTTCCCCTCTGCCACGGGCTCTGCTGCTCCTCCTGGGCTTCCCATGGGCTGAGCACTGTGATCCAGCAGTGCCTGTGGAGGGATGGTCACAGGAGGCACAGGGGAAAATCAGATCTATGAAGTAATTTATATCTCTGGGTGCTTTCTGATGGAGGTGGCAGATTTTAAGCTTGACATGTTTAAGCTCATTTGAAATAAGCTTGTTCCTCTTCTTACGACACATGGAAAAAATTTGTGAATCCATAGAGTTCTAGATTCTAGCTCAAAAATGCTGCCTTAACTAGGTGCTGCAATATGATTATTTGGAGGAAGAAATCTTTGATCTTGATGGTGGATTCTGTTATTTTAACTGTATATTAAAAATAGATAGTAAGCTTTTGCTTTCACCAATGTGTTAATGTCAATCTCTGTGATTTCAGCTCATATCTCCACTGTGAGTGGGCCACAGAACAACAGCTTTTAAAAGATAAAAGAATCCAGCAGAAAATAAAGCGATTCAAAGTAAGGAAAGCACAAAGAGCTCACTTTTTTGCAGATGTGAGTATGAAACAAAAATTAAATATTTTTTTTTCCTTGTAAAATTGTGATTAGTAGTTTGCTTTTATATAAAAGAGCTGGTTGTTAGGAACTAAAAATGAGCCATTGGTGTTGGTTGCAGCAGGGGGTGGGTTATTTTATGTAATTTAAAGAGCAAGTGTTCTGGAGTTACTGAATTAACCTGACTTACATGGTCTAAAAGTGGACTTGGTTGAAGTGTTAAGGATGGAAGGATTGTGTCAGTATGGCTAGTTTCTGTAGGACTTCCACAAGACAAGAGTGGATCTAGTGTCAAGTCACTCTTGAGTGAGTGCTGCCGAAGAGAACCAAGGGGGTGTGCAGGGGGCTGGTGTGGAATTTAAGGTCTGTGCAAAAACCTCAATAATTTCCAACTACCAAATTGATTTTGTCTACAATGAGCCCAAGTCTTAGCAAATGCTAGCTATTTTTTTTTGTCTCTACTGATTTTATTAATCTTTCACTGCAGATGGAAGAGGAACCTTTTAATCCTGACTATGTTGAAGTAGACCGGGTATTAGAAGTGTCTCTTTGTGAGGATAAAGACACTGGTGAGGTAAATATGTCTTAAAGCAAGTTGGGAAGATACAGCTCCAAGCAGTGTCTGACAATTGTAGTTTTATCAGATCTCAGAGTAACACTCACATGATTTTAAAGCTTCAGTAATATTTTTAATGAGATATGACAGTCTTGTCCTTTTCTGTGCTAGGCATGGATTTGAAAGAGAAGTCAGCATTTAATAGCTTATCTTTTTATTAGTATTAATAGGTCAAAGTAGGCAAAGCTTAGGTATTGACTGACATAAACATGAGGTTCAGTAATTGTCTTGTGAGTTCCATCAGAAGGCTGATCCCATCTACTGTCCTGTCTCTCTGATAGTGGCATGGGGTCACTGGTAATAAAAGCTTTAGACAACCAGTAATTTGTAATGCTTTGATAGCCACCAGTGAACCTTACCCCCTGTATTTATCAAAACTCTTTTTTTTTTACATTTAAAGTACCTTTTCTGGAAAGCTATTACAGAACAAAAATATTCTGAGATAAAAAAAGAAAACAGGAAATCAAATCAAGCAATTAAATTGCCAAATTCAGAAAGAGTCAAGTGGAGATCAAAGACTTAAAAGAAAGTTGTTGGTTAAGGCTGTTGGAATATCTATAATGCTTATTCTGGTTGTGTGGATAGCAAGATGAGCAGACTTTTACCCAGTGATTTCTGCATTAATCTTCCTAAAGCAGGGTTGGGAGTTAGAATGACTTTTCATTGTATGCAGCAGATTTGTCACTATTTAACTTCTGGAAAAAATGTGTTGTCATAAGACTTTCCCCTCAGCTTCTGGAAGGATGACTCTTTATTTGGTTTTTAAATATTTATGCACTGAATCTAAAGAAGGTAATCTGCTTTGGTTCCATTTTTTCAATATGTTGTTCATCAAGCTTGTAAAGCTTTATCAAAGTTTTGTTGGTAAGACCTCTGGTTTAGGAGCTCTGAAGCTCTGGTTTAGACCTAGGTAGCCTGATTTGGAGAGTGGAGGTAATGTGCTGGGTAGCACTTCTGTAGTTGGTTCTGCTGCCCTGCCCCATTTCCACAAATGTCACAAATACTGTAATTTATCTTTCCTGAGACTAAAACAAGATTTACTTGTGAGTAAGCGGGATTGAAAAGCACTCCACAGGTCTACAGAAAGTGGCACAGTGTGGGGAGCCAAGGATAAATAGGTAGATAACAGGAATCTACATGAACATTTAAAAAATAGTCAGAAATGTGCTTTTGATTGCAGCTCTCGTGTAAGCAAGCTACGCTAATAGTAAGACATATTAACAGTCTGTATACTAAATTAAAAACTGATAACATTCAGAATTTTCTTCTGCAGCCTGTTATTTACTATTTAGTAAAATGGTGTTCGTTGCCATATGAAGACAGTACGTGGGAGCTGAAAGAAGATGTAGATCAAGCAAAAATAGAAGAATTTGAACAATTGCAAGCTTCCAGGCCTGACTCAAGGAGATTGGTAAAATTATATCTAATTTACTTGTCTGTCTTGGTAAATGTGACTTGGTTTTCCCAATCTTAAACTCCTGTGTTAAAACATAAGGCTTATTGACATTCCGTGTAAAGCATCTGTGTGCCTTGTTACCTAGGAATAATAAAATATTCAGGCAGGCATAGACAAATATTCTTATCTTAGTTGTTACTCTAAAACAATAAAAATTTTTGCTTAGGAAAAATCTGAAGTGCTGTGACTTTGAGTTTCTGACTGAGCAAGGAGCCACATGTTGAAACTGGCTATCACAGAACTGAGCACCTTTAAAAAGAGCAGAAACCAGGATGACGTATTTAGATGCTTTTATAGAGAAGAGAGTTAAATTTTGATCTTCAGCACTGAAGGGAATTGGCAAATGAGATCTGTCAAACAGGTTCTGTAATTTCTTCCTGCTTTTATTTTTCTTCTCTTCGTTAAAGAGCTAGCTGAAAGGAAGAAAAATACATGTAATGAGGAAATGTGTTTGATCTTCAAATTATCAATCTTCTGTCTCCTAGAGCAGGAGAAAGCAAAATAGTTCTATTTCAAGTCCTGTATGTCATTGTCAGAGTAGGACATGTGTCCTGCGTGGTGTAGTACAACACTTGTTCTAACTTACTTCTTTTACATAACTAAATATGCACAGTGTTTTAATTTGGAGGCTTTGGAATTTATTTTAATGGTTTTTCCATCTACAGATAATGACAGTAGTCACGATTAACATCTTCATATTATATTGAGTTCATTTTTGTAGTATTTATTTAAAATCCTGACATTTTGGCATGTGGGAAGAAGAGCTTTTATACCTCTGCTACCATATTTGGCTGTGAGAGAAAAAGATGATTAAAGCGCAACTGTACAACTGACAGTCATCTCAGCATCAGCAACAAGTATTTTTGCTTCAGGCTCCAGCAGCTACACGAAATTATTTGCTGACTGCAGTCCTGCAAGCAGGAGCATGGCTGCTCTGGGAGTGGGGGAGTGGACAGATGGCAGCTGGTGGGAGAGGGGAGGAAGCCGCAGCTGCTGGGGAGGGACAGCTCCTGCTGTGCGCAGACCTAGGCTCAGGTGATGCTGATGCTGGCAGTGCAGAGAGAGAAAATTCACATGGAAAATTGAGAGCTGCCACATAAGGCCACATGAGTTTCGAGTGAATGCAAGCTTTTATAAATGCTGAGAAATGGGACGGAGAGGGGGGGAAGTACAGCTGGTGAGAAAAGCTCCTACTAAAATTACTTTGCTTGAATGTGTGAGTTTGTTCACACAAACATTGTGTGTTGGGATACAGGAGCTATCAGAAAAGTTTCCTGCTAAAATCCTACCTAGTATCAGTCAAAAACTGCATGATTTCACCTCGTAGTTGCCTGTTAAGCTAGAGGCCAGGCTGTTCTGGCTCCAGGCTTGGGAACTTGTGTGTGTGTATATACATAAATATTTTATACATAGCCTCTCGGCTTTCCTTAGCTTGTGAGGACCCTGGAGGTGATGCACCTCGATACTCTTGTCTGTTTTGTCATGGCCTTTGTATCATGACCCTGCTGATGCTGTTTTGATCTGATCCCTTGAGGAAATCTATTCAGGACACTAAACCTCTCAGAAGTTTACTTTTTTGTACTACTGGCCCTAGCTTTCTGCATTGGCAGTGGGATGGAGCGATCAGCAGTGCAGAGCAAGTGCAGAAGGGAGAGGGCAAGATCACAGTAACTCTGTAGATGCCCAGACTGCTTCAGCATCAGCTTCCAGAGCTGCTTAAGACTTCAGGGATGTTGTTAATCCCAGTACTCAGTTAGCTCTCTTGTACGTCAGCTGCCTGTTCTTAGAGCTGCCAAAGTGAAACTTCATATAGTCTTGAAATTTCATGTATAAATGCATTTGTATGCCATATTATTCCTGCCAAAGTATTTGTATTCTTTTTTTAGAAAATGGTTGCTTAATTTAATTATCATATAGACTTAAATTAATTTGAAAAATAGCAATTCATAGAGAAAAACAAATAAAAATTTCAAATTTCTGCGGTCTATTAATTAGTAAGGGATGTTAACAGTGACACTTCACTTTTAAGGCTGAATAACACATTCTTAATCTAAAGCGATACACTCCAAAATAGTGGGGTTGGATATTTTGGAAAAATAAAGCCTGTATCACTCTGTACATATATTAATCTTTCCTTTAAAGGACCGACCACCTCCAAACTCTTGGAAGAAGATAGAACAGTCCAGGGAATATAAAAATGGCAATCAGCTCAGGGAATATCAACTGGAAGGACTTAACTGGCTCCTATTCAACTGGTACAATAGGTATATGCATGGAATATTTTTTGAATCACTTGCTTTGGAGATGAATACTGTTTTAACTAAATTTATTGCAGTTTCCCTGCTTATAGGTAAAAGGATGTAACTGGAACAAATTTCTTTCCCTTTGGGTGTGCAAGGATGTTTTATTAACAAAATATTATAATAATGCAGCTAACATAACTGAAAATAAATTTTCAATGGCTATGAGGAAATTAAGCAAAAACAACTAAAGCTCAAGCTTTCACAATTTTTGAGACTGGTAAACACTTGCATCTTTTAAAATGGTTGCTAGAAGTAGTATGATAAAGTTACCTCTCCAAAAGTAAGACTAGTGAATAATAGCATTATCTGTGTTTTAAGCTGAAGTTAAGTTTTCTGCCTTAATGCTATGTTTTATGAACAGAAATATAATCACTTGGAATATCTTTTCCAGAATGATGTATTTTCTCCTAGTTGATTTTCTGTTAATGAATCTTCCTGCTTGCTGTATTTCCAAAGTACCAGTTGCATGTCCCTTATAGAGATGATGGCAGCAGTTTTACCATGTGTGTTATTGATCTGCAGAAGGAAATCGGATTTTAATTCTCATTCAAGCAGTGCTGAGCTGTGTGACATCTGCAGAGAGAGGGAAGGGCTGGAATGTATGGCTGAGGGCGAGCATGGAATGGTGCTTCATGCAGTAATTTAGTCACAGGCATTTGTCTAGTTCTGGAATCAAAAAGGGAAATTTATTAATGATGCTCTAGTGCACTCTTTTCATGTGAGTGTAGCTGGGATACTTTCCATGTGTGATTTCTTTGGAATCTTCATTATTTTCTAGCAATTTTGTCAAGGTGAATGTGCGTGTAGGAAACCTGCTTAATTTAAATTCCTTTAATTAGGGCAAAGGTAGTCCCAAAAGGATACTTCTGGAATATTTTTGTAGGAGAACTTCACGGAACATTCCGTTCTCAGGTTTTGACAGTGCTAAACCTGATGCAAAGCTTTACACAAAGGTTTTGTGTGCATTCTTTCACCTTAACCAGGGAATGCTTTCAGGGATCTTTTTGCAGTGCCTCAGTTTTAACTCTTGTTGTAAAGTGTATTTGAGCTTTGTTTTTGTGAAACTTTCATTTTACTAACGGCTTTGGGGTCTGTATTTTCTTTGATGATAGTAACAAATAAATATTTTTTGCTTTCAGGCGAAATTGCATTTTAGCAGATGAAATGGGCCTTGGCAAAACCATTCAGTCCATTACATTCCTGTATGAAATCCTGCTGACCGGTATCAGGGGCCCTTTCCTGATCATAGCTCCACTTTCCACCATAACAAACTGGGAGAGGGAATTCCGCACGTGGACCGACCTGAATGTTGTGGTGTACCACGGAAGTATGATCAGCAGGCAGATGATTCAGCAGTATGAGATGTACTTCAGGGACTCCCAGGTACTGTAACGTCACTTGTGTGCAGTAACTCACCCTAAAAACAGGCTCAGGTGGCAGCGGTGACAAGGGTACTGGACATTATCTGTGTGCTTATCTTGGTGAAAGTCACTTCACGTTCCAGGATGTTACATACGAGCATCTTCAACAAATGCTTACTGGGTAAATTTAGTGGCAGTGTTTGCAGCAAGATGTGTGTGTTGTTTCACTGTGCTGAGTAATTTTGCAATTGAATAGCAATGACGCTGGTACTCTTGTGGAGATTAAAGTGTACACAGATGGTTGCAGTTGGGTCCTGAATTTCAAGAGCAGGGAGAAAAAAAATTAGTACTGATTAAGCTCTGCTACCTTTATGTAGCTGATTTCCTTTTGCTGGTGTTAACTGTGTACAGTCTGAACTTGCTTTTCTGAAATACACTCCATTAAATGAAATGAGAAAAACTTGAAACCTGACTATTTTAAAAGAGTTTTTTTTTTCCCTTTTTTATATATATTTTATATATTATTATATTTTT